>LD688989.1:5474459-5494757 GCA_003118335.3 Papilio memnon
GCCTGTGGCAGTCCAACGCCCTGGGCGGTCGTACATTATCTACCCTGACAATCGGCCCTTCCCGTTCTAAATAGAACTACTTCCTAACTCTATGGGTTACAGTGTGAGGAAGACTGCTAAAACTAAATAGAGAAACGATGCAGACGGAATTCAAAACTAGCATTAATTAGCTCTGTACAAACAACTGACTAAAAACTGAGTCATAGTAAATATTTACTTGTGAAGTCGTAACAAAACAGATGTATAGTTGAATGTCCTATGTAAACAAGAAAACTGTATAACCATGGATTTCCACTGCGGGAAAACTAGTACAAAATCATATTATTATTACTAATTTTCTTTGATAAGACAAACACAATAGTGAAGTCTTGTACTAACAGTATGTAATAATTGTTTCTGCAGTGGAAACCGACACTTTGGCAATGTTTTTACATACATCCATTGAACAATTAAATAACTAATTTATTCTATTGCACAATATTGATTATTCCATTAATCAACATCCAATATGCATATCAATGAAAATAATAGACGTAAAACGTAAATAAGAAAAACCCCGCGAGTTTCCTTCCTTGTCCATATATCTCGATAATTTTCCGAAAGCATGGAGAAAAAAAACTCAGGTAACTATTATGTAAACACATTTAATACATTATGTAAATATATAAAACCTGTCGCTGAGTCAGCAACGTGGGAATGACCGACGAGTCTTCCGCGAATCCTTGCCCCGACCACCGGTACTTCGCACTAATGTCTAATACTGAGAAACATATGTTTCCGCAATGCAATTAGTGTACAGTCTTATGGAAAAAATGTTTACGATTATTGTTTATGTGTTGGGAATTTTTTATAAAGTGTTTACTGTAGGAACTGCGAATAAGTAATAAATTATAGATATAATAAGCATTATATTAACCTAAATTACTCTTAAATTTCTATTTATTTAATCAATTAACTACTTACAAAAAGTATAAACTACAAATTATTAAACCGAAGAGAAGAATGTCTGCTTGATTTTTTAAAACCCACTACAAATTCTGTCAGTTTTAATGATCGAATTGTTCAGTTAAAACTGTGAGTGTGTAGGCAACAAGTTAATTGTCAATTAAAACTGTACAGTTAAATTTTAAAATTGTCACAAAAGATTGTATGAAGGGAGCTTAATCTGTATTCTGACAGCGCCATCTATTAGCTATGACAGTAATTAATGTATATCTATATTTGCAGTGGCGATACGCGACATGGGGCGAGCGTTGCGCGACAATCTGCGGGGCGGTCCTGGGCTGGCTGTGCGCTGGAGGGCTGGTACTAGCCGTGCTGGCGTATGGGGAGATTACAGCACTCTTCGTACAACGACATAGGGCTGAAGAGTCAGCCGCTACATCTTACCTTATGTATTTATTCGGCGGGGGACGGGCATTGTAAGTATTTTTTATCATATTAATATTGTTACTAATGTACACAAAAATATGTGTTCCTTGTGATTTGTTCTTAAAATAATGGTAAGGGTTCAGAGAGACCGGTAGATCAGAGCAATTTTTATCGCAAATAAATTGTTCTTTATTCAATTCTAACAAGGTTTAAATATTCTTTTCACAATTTTAACACTTGCTGGCGAGTACACATTTTAACAATCTTTGATTTGAAGACCCCTTTCTAGAGTTTAATTCGCAATTTAAAAACCCGTTTCGTTTAACAAATTGTTTTTTAAATGTGTAGCTATTTTATTGTCTTGAAGAGGTAGACCTAGAAAGAGATGGATTGCGTGAAAGGTGACATGATCAATAAGGGAGTGATGATTGAGATGACGGATGATAGAGTTATTTGGACGAAAATCCGGTGCGTCGATGGTACTGGAGTAGGATAAGATAGGGAAGATGATAATGATTTTATTGTCTTGTTCAACAGGCCTAACGGAGATCGTCCGTCACACATGGACGCATTGGTAGAGGACTCGATAGCGTTCGCATGGGCCAGTGTTGCCATCATGGTGGCTCAACTAGTAGCTGCTGCGGTCGCTGTTACACTCTGCAACTTCGCTGCCGCAAGAATGGTAATACAACTAGCGATCACTCTTATCGATGCTTACAAAATTTAAAGAAACCCTAAGAGCGCGTGCATACCTTTGACTAAACTATCGCATAGCTGTTTATTCTCCCTTTGATTCCTATGAGCTTATATGAAGGTGCACACTACTCGATTTTTAGTTTTGCAACTAAACAGTTTAATTGGCTGCGAAACAATCGACAATCTCAGTCAAAGGTGTGCGCCCGCTCTTAACCTACACGTTTTCTAGAGAATGGCATTGTGTTGATGAATCTTTGATCAAACAGAGAGAAGCGGCGAAAGGGGTCTTATTCTAAAATATTTCGTAAATTTACAGATAGCACGACTACGCTGGAAGCTGCTGCGATCGGTGCTGAGTCAGGAGATAGCCTTCTTCGACACAAACACTACAATGAACTTCGCCGCGTCACTTACCGAGTATGACTTTGTTCTAGTACACGTATCTTGAGTTGGCACTTCGCGGAAAAGAATACTCTCATTTCTGACGTGCCAAATCACATCTGAAATGTGGTATAGTGTTTTCATTGTTGTATAACATAAGGCTGTTATTACAGAGAGACGGAGAAGCTAAGGCAAGGCGTGGGCGAGCAAGTCGCGATGATATCTTACCTCGGGGGCACTGTGGCACTGTCCTGCGCGCTCGCGTTAGCATACGGCTGGCAGTTGACATTAGCTGCATTGGCGCTCGTGCCTATTGCTATTATCTTTGCTGCTATTGTTGCTAAGGTACATATAATCATCTAAGATGAAGAGCCGTATACTACTTAACACGTTGAATGCGAAACCAGCTCTAAAACACCTGGTATATCTCGCTTACAATGGGAATAAGTTTATATATAGCATACAGGGTGTGCTACACCTGGTACCGCAAGCACTGAAAGAATAGAAATATCTCTGCCGCATTAAAAAAGTTTACGATATACTTAATTCGTTGTAGAGTGTAGATATGTACTTAATTATGAAGCGGTGTTGTCCAATCTAATATTACACATTTGTACTTCAGAACCAAACACGGTGGTCTGGCGAGGAAGTGTCGAGGTATGGCGCGGCTGGCCGGCTGGTGGAGCAGGCGTTGGCTGCGGTGCGCACTGTCAGGGCATACGCTGGTGAAAATCTGGAAGTCGAAAGGTATATTGAAATAATTACCAACTTTGTCAAACTAGACTCGTTACTGTAGAACATGATCGTTATTCTGTCTATTGATATATTGAATGTCCTTACAAATCGTGTACAGTCGCGAAAAACCGTGGTATTCGACTTCATGAAAAATTGCCTTGTTCATTGCGACGAAACAAAGTTCGTGAGAAAATCCGCCTCTACAAATAACTAGCAGTGTATCACTAATCGACTTTTTCGTACAGATACATTTGCACTGGAACACCGCCAGTTTCCCCGACTGTACATAGCAAAGAGATCAGTTTTACAGTACATCAATGTTCCACAGATACACAGAAGCACTACAAGAAGCGTCAGTCGCGTCTCGCAGGCGCGTGGCATGGGCGGGAGCGGGCGCGGGAGTGGGTTGGCTACTCACCTACAGTTTAAACGCCGTTGTATTCGCGTACGGCGCTGCGCTTGTCGCTAGGGACATGCCTCTACCGCCGCCAGAAAGGGAATACCATCCTGGTGTTATGGTTACTGTAAGTAGATGAGAATTACATACATACTAATAGATCTTGTCTCTAATTCGAGTGTCAAGGAATATTTGTAGGTATAAAACAAAATGACTAAGCCATATGTCTAGAATACGTACCTCTATAAATGTACAGGCTATAAGACGTGGTATTTTGTGCCTATTTGATTTTCGCCATCTTGGTACTGTCGGTGGTTGTTAGTGTGATGAGAATTGGAATTAATAAGAGAATTAACTACGCTGATTAAAAAATCGCTGTTATTTCCAAACCTAACCATTTATACAGTTGAGTGAAATAGAATAAACTTATTCGATGTGCATTTTGGCGCCATTAATTTGTCTGGAAAAATTACAAACATATAACTTTTCGCAGGTTTTATTCTGCACGTTCATGGCGGCGCAGAACATCGCGATGTGTCAACCACATCTGGAGATGTTCTCAGCGGCGCGGGGAGCTGCTAAATCTCTGTTCAAGCTACTGGAACGACGATCCAAAGTGGACGCGCTGCGGGACTCCGGCGCTAAACCTGACAGCTTTAAAGGAGATATCGTCTTTGATAATTTATACTTCAACTATCCTTCACGGCCTGATGTCAAGGTACCTTGATATAAATAAAATGTAATTTTTTAATAGCTGAATTTTACTATATTTACGGCTTATGATAAGATATTTAGTCAATAGGTATGATTTGTATTATTATTTTATTTTTTTTAAATATGAGAAACTTGTCCATTTCCGGTTAAAATGAGATATCAGTAAGGCGACCCTAGCTGAACGCCATAAAACTGTCTGCATTGAATATTTTTAGTGCCACCAATATATTAAAATGACTGAAATTACTTTTTTTATAATCAGGTCCTACGTGGTCTAAGTCTTCGTATAAAGGCGGGTGAGACAGTAGCGCTGGTAGGCGGGTCTGGATGCGGCAAGTCCACGTTACTGCAGCTGCTGCAGCGCGCGTACGAGCCTGACAGCGGCCGCGTCACTGTAGATGGCCACGCCCTTAATGATCTTCATCTTCATAACTACAGGCGTAGTATTGGTATGTACCTAAACTTACTCTAGACCAGGAGTGGCGAACCACTAGCACACGATATAATATTTTGGGCACGTCGAAAATCATAAAAACTCGAATTAAACTGGACGTAATCGTAGTTAAAATTATTCGATGGCACGTCTAAGACCGTATTAAACATTTTTTTTTAAATAGCACTTTGATGCATAAATGTTGGCCACCCCGGCTCTAGTCTAACCACATTTTAATATATCTTACAGCACAGACATTTAAAATGTAGTTTCGAGGATGTAATCAACATATAGTGTTAGTGAGCTTATGTGAATAATGTTTTCAGTTGGAGTGACAACTATGCCTCACTCTACCTTTTTTTTAAATTTCTTTGGCTTACCGTAAAAATGTAGTCATCTCCTTACAGTAATCTAAATGAAGTATTTAAACAATTTCACAGTTAAACTTGGATTATTGACTTTCAATTATTGTTAACTTATGTCCTTAACTTAATACATATTAGGCTTTTAAATTGTTTCAACTTTCGTGAGACATAACTAATTATTTAACGTAACCTTTAGCGGCGGTGCCTCCACTAGAAAAATAGACATTGTGATAGCCGTTGAATAATTAGTTATTAAGGCTTTGTTTACCTGCAGGCGTGGTGGGCCAGGAGCCGGTACTCTTCAGCGGCACCATCCGCGACAACATCACACTCGGTATGGAGAACGTCTCTGAAGCAGACCTCATCGCTGCTGCTAAAACAGCGCACGCGCACAGCTTTATTATCAAGCTTGTTAACGTATGTATATTTATTTTTATTAAAAATACTAGCTTTCGCCAGTGACTCCGTCCGCGTGGAATTTAAAAAAAGTAGCCTATGTGTTCTTCTAGACTATCCGCTACATCTGTACCAAATTTCATCGAAATCCGTTCAGCCGTTTAGGCTACAAACTCTATTATAACATCCATCCATCCATCTAAACTTTCGCATTTATAATATAAGTAAGATGTATAGATGTAACTCCAATTTTCAGTTCTATAGTACATTGTTATTTTAGGGTTACGACACAGTGTTAGGAGAACGCGGGGCGCAGCTGTCCGGCGGACAGAAGCAGCGTGTGGCGATCGCGCGCGCGTTGCTGCGCCGCCCTGCCATACTGCTGTTAGATGAACCAACATCCGCACTGGATCCCGCCGCTGAACGACAGGTAAAATATAATATTTAACTTCTTACACAGAAAAGAAAATTACCTTCTCTGAGAGCACGGAGTTGAGACAAACTTCGTGTCTAAAACTAGCAAACGTGTTTTTAACTTTGAAATTTCTATCACTAATATAGTAAGAGTGTGCGCACAACTTTGACTAAACTATCGCACAACTGTTTAATCTCGCTTTGATTCCTATGAGCTTATATGATGCGCACACTCCTTTTTAGTTGTGCAACTAAACAGTTGAATTGGCTGCGAAACAATCGACTATCGCACACAGTTGTGCGATAGTTTAGTCAAAGGTGTGCTCTTACAAGTACTTTAAAGGCAGCAAGTCATGCTTTTTGTCTTATAAGACAGTAGCCCCTACAGAGTAAGTTAATTTTGCTAGCTTAACTTATTCTATGGTGAAATTTAAAATGTTTTATGTTTTAGGTGCAAGCCGCTCTTGACGCTGCAAGTGTGGGTAGAACAACTTTAGTAGTATCCCATAGGTAAGTCTATAACAACGTTAGTTTTTACTACTTTTTAAACATTTTAATTTGTTTTCAGTATTAATTTAAATTATTTGTACAGGCTGTCGACGATAGTGAACGCATCTCGTATCGTGTACGTGGAGCAAGGCGCAGTGCTAGAGCAGGGTACGCACGAGGAACTGCTGGCTAAACGCGGCGCTTACTGGCGGCTCGTTAATGACGATCTCACGCACAGGTGAGCACCGATAGATGGCGTTGATAAAAAATATAAATTTCTTTTTTTTTTTAAATCGTGTGTAATAATTAATAATGATAATGTCTTATATAGGAGCATCGAGAAAGCTCTAGCAGAATCAACAGCGGAAGGCGAAGATGATGACGTAGTGGTTGAACGCAGACCACATCCCGTGCGGAGGAATAGCAGCATCTGTTCTACTAAGAGTAGAAAAGGTTCGTTTTTACATAATTCAGTCACATTCTTGTAATCATTAATTATTGCTGTTTTCTACAATAATTGTAATAGTAATAATCTATAATTTGAATACTTGTGATACAGGATCGATGGTTCGCGAAGGATTCATGAGAAGCAGCTTACGACTGACCACACCGCCACCCGCACTTGACATGGCGCCTGTGAGTATATCACTTTTCTTTTATTAAAAATATTAATTTATTAATATTTCTTTTACCTTTTCAACTAAGCTCTAAGCTTGGTGATATGGTTTACGACAATAGTCGAATATCGGGATTCGAACCCTCGACCACGTGGTTAGAAATCTGTACCCCTAACTATTATACTATTGCCGCTTATTTTACCCACTAACTTATTATTGCTATCTCTATTAATTTTATTAGCTGTCAAATATTAGTGATGTGTGCAACACAAAAATACCGGTTTCTTAATTGTAAATTCTTGGTATAGGAGACAGAAACAGAAGATGAATTGGAAAATGAGAGTGAACAGGAGAAGGAGCCTGCGGTATCCAACTGGCAGCTGCTGCAGCTGAACAGCGCGGAGTGGCCGCTACTGCTAGGCGGAGGACTGGCCTCGCTCGCTATTGGCGCCACCATGCCAGTCTTCGCGTACTTATTCTCTAAGTTATACGGAGTAAGTACAATAAAAGTGAATTACATCAATGAAATATCATCTAATTCCAGATTTATTAGTCTAATTAGTTTCTTCTTAGACCTGCCACATATAAAATTTACTTATTATTTTTTTTACAATAAATTTCTTGCTATTTAAACCAAAACTAATCATACCATCTAATTCCAGATGTTCTCTTTATCAAATCCTGAAGAGATCCTCGCGAAGTCGCACATGTACGCAGGCATGTTCGCGGGCGTGGCGGCGCTCAGCGGTCTTGTCACCTTCCTGCAGGCCTGGCTGCTCGGCCGCGCCGGCGCACGCCTCACTGACAGGCTACGGGTCATGACATTCAGAAACTTCCTCGTACAGGTATGTTATCGTCGGAAAAGAAAGAGAAAGAAGGCGTGTAACACCATATATTCTTTTGTATGGTTGTAGACACCCCGAGACACCATTAGATTCGTTATAAAAGCCAGAGTAAGACCGTGCCTAACTTTGACTAAAATATTGCACAATTGTTTAGTCTCGTTTTGTTTACTATGAGCTTAAATGGTGCGCACACTGCTCGATTTTTAGTTAAACATTTGAATTTGCTGCGAAACAATCGACAATAGCACAACAGTTGTGCGATTGTTTTGTCAAAGGTGTACATGCTCTAAGGATATTTGGAAACAAAACTGTTTTAAATTGAACAATTTAAAGGATCAAGATATGTTGGTCACGGTTACGTTAAAATTACTTATGTATGAACTGTTTTTAGGAACAAGGTTGGTTCGACGTACCGACCAACTCAGTAGGATCTCTATGCGCGCGACTCGCCTCCGACTGCGCGGCTGTGCAGGGCGCTACTGGTTAGTACACTCTTCACCTTATTCCGCTCCAGAAGCAATTTTGTACATTATTTTTTCTGTGATAAAGTTGTAAATCCACTGCATTATTTCTAGGTACTCGGTTAGGCACAATGTTACAAGGAACGTCTACAATGGTGCTAGGTGTTGGTCTTGCTATGGCTTATTCATGGAAAATGACGCTTGTCAGTCTACTAAGTGTACCATGTGTACGTATACCTTTTTTATTCAACGTTACATAGAAATTAAACATCTTTTAGTTTGTCCACGGTGTAATTTTGCTTGTTATGTTCAGGTGATTGGTGGTATCTGGCTAGAAGGGACTGTAACGAAACGCGCTGAGGAAAGGGAGTTAAAATCGCTACAGCGCGCCGCTCGTCTAGCGACAGAAGCTGTGCTCAACGTGCGCACAGTACAGAGTCTTGGTAAATAAAAAAATATTTATTATCACCTCATCCTGTCTAATGCTGGAATAGTTTACTGTAGCTGGGAAACGGGCTATAAACCATTTAAAATAGACGAGTGTGAATAGTATTTTCTTATATTGATAGCTAAAAAACTAAATCCATTGTCACTGTAATGGCAAAGTCACTGCTTAATTACTTCTCATATACGTGCTCTAAAATTTAAAATCCATCCGAAAACAGTTTTTTTTATTAAGATATATCGGATATTTTACCGATTGAAATTACAGGTAACATCCCTAGTTACGTCACTGTCAGTCTATATTGACATTTACCTATGGTTGCAGGCGTGGAGCTGGCAATACTGGACAGATACGCTGAAGCGCTGCGTGAGTCGGAGGCGCACGCGCGCGGCGCCCGCTGGGTGCGTGGCCCTGTATACGGCCTGTGTCTGTGCGCACCTACACTCGGATATGCGGTTTCTCTCGCGTACGGCGGATATCTTATCGCCAGAGAGGATCTGCCTTATGAATATGCTATTTTGTAAGTAACTTGTAACAATTCAACATATCTTATTAATATTATAAACGCGATTTTTTAAACATTAGCTGATTATTGTTAATTTACTAATATTTCTTTTACCATTCCAACTAAGCTTGTGCTAGGCTATGGTTTACGACAATCGTGAAATGGCGGGATTCGCACCCTTGACTATGTGATCGGATTCCGTACCCCGAACCATTAGGTTATTAGCGCTAGTTTAGATGGATGGATGTTAGGTAGAGTTTGTAGCCTAAAACTGCTTATCGGACATCGATAAAAATTAGCCATTTTGAGGATAGGGAAGAACACATTACTTACTTTCCCACGCGGACGGAGTAGTGGACGAAAACTAGTGTTGATATAAAAAACTAAAACCAAAGTGTTGTTAACAATTATTTTTACATAGGGTATCCGAGGCTTTGATCTACGGAGCATGGATGTTAGCGGAGGCGCTATCGTTTGCGCCTAATTTCGCAGCGGCGCGGCGTGCGGCGGCCCGCGTCGTCAGCGCACTGCAGCGGACACCGCAAGTTGTTACTGAACCCACTGCTGTTGAACACCCTGATTGGGTGAGTAGAAAACAAGAAAATCAAATTTATTTCCTTCCAATTTGATGACTTTTAAACCGAATTTAACCCTTAATTCAATAATCCAGTGTGACGAACAATTTAAAAAAATCTACTGAACTAGTTTAAACAAATACATGTGAGATTTTGATATTAGTATGGCAACTAACATATTTTTTTTCCTAAAACTCCGTCGAATTAAGGGTAAAATTAAGCTAATTACAGAAACTTAGTACTAACGGATTAGTCGAACAGTTTTAAATGTGAGTTTCTTAACTGTACTTTAACTCACAGATAAAATTCAGTCGCGTCAGTTAGAACTCAGCGTCTATCGGCATTACATTTTTATTTTATTCAAACTAAATGTTCATTTACAGTCAGCAACGGGCGAGATAAATTTCTCGGACATAAAGTTCCGGTACCCGACGCGCCCGCAAGTAGAGGTGCTGCGCGGGCTGAGCGTGTCGCTGCAGGCGGGCCGCACGCTCGCGCTGGTGGGGCCCAGCGGCTGCGGCAAGTCCACGCTGCTGCAGCTGCTCATGAGGAGCTATGACCCTGACAGCGGCAATGTGGTTAGTATACTATAAGATCGCAATCTATGTAACTTAGCTGATAAAGTTTGTTTAGCAGCTATTCTGTGATTTACTTAGTATGATACTTTTTATTGACGAATGACTGCATTACAAATTAAATCTATACCAACATTATAAAGCGGGAAGATTTGTATTTTTATATGTATTGAAATAGTGAGCTGGTGATGATGATATGTATTGAAATTACTCAAATCTGGGCCGATTTTAAAAATTCTTTCACCATTAAAAAGCAACGTCAGTGAACATACGCTACACTTTTTATTATTATATAATTTCACGCGGGCGAAGTCACGAGCAACAGCTAGTCAAATATACTGCCTTTACTCAAGTTTTATTATTGGTCCTTCGAGTCGGATTATTTTTAATTAAAATCAACCAGCAATATAATTATGTTGTGTTTTACAGACAGTGGACGGTCGTGACGTCAAACGTGACCTAACGTTACGTCAGCTGCGTTCGCAGCTCGGTCTAGTGCAGCAGGAACCGGCGCTGTTCGAGCGCAGCGTGCGGGATAACATCGCGTACGGTGACGCCGCTAGAGAAGTACCTCTAGATGAGGTCATCGACGCAGCGAAACAGGCGAATGTACACGACTTCATTGCCAGCCTCCCACTGGTATGTCTTTTATTATTAAAGTTTGAAAAATTATGTATAATTAAATAACACTACACTAAAGTAATCTTGGTTCTTCATGCCAGTACTGTTTTTTTAACGCTCAAAATCATCGCTGGCATACAAATACCAATGTAGACGCTAACTGTCAACAATGACCCAAATTTATTCATGCGCAACTGTCCTACTGTACTGATATAATGTTAACCAGGCCTAATTCACTGGTGACATGAATAATTTGAAACCGTCTTGCTATCTTTTACACTTAGCTACTTTTGTGTTGAATTGGCTTTTTTTAAGCGTTATTTATTGTTTCAATCAGGGTTACGACACAGTGTTGGAAGCGGGCAGTGCGGCGCTATCAGGCGGACAGAAACAGCGGGTAGCGATCGCACGCGCGTTACTGCGACGTCCGCGAGTGCTTTTGCTAGATGAGGCTACTTCTGCACTAGATGCGGCTAGTGAGAAGGTAAATAACACACATATTAACTAGGCTTGGTCTAATAAACTTCATGGCAATCTTTGGGTTTACTGTTTTCTTTCTTTTTTTTATTTATTTATATAAAAATTACAGATCACATATAAATAAATAAAAAACTGCATTGCACATCAATTGTTTTATTTTTTTATACGTCTGTATTTTGTTTAATTAATCCTTGGCTCCTTTACTAGGTATATTTCCCTGTATTTTTTCGTTTTTTACGAAATATCTCCGTCATAACTTTAGATATAGTAATTTATTGTGGATGTCCTCAGGCGGTGCAAGCGGCGCTAGAAGCGGCGTCCCGCGGTCGCACAACTATCATCATTGCACACAGACTGGCCACAGTACGACACGCGCACACCATTTGTCTCATAGACAAAGGTACGACACGATTAAATAAAAAAAAACACAATTTAATGTCATACTTAATTATCCATTCTTTAGAAACTAAACACTAAGGGCGCACCTTTGACTAAACAATCGCACAACTGTTAAGTCTTGCTTTGATTCCTATAAGCTTATATGGAAGTGTACTACACGTTATTTAGTTGTGCAACTAAACAGTTGAATTGGCTGCGAAACAATCGACAATCGCACAACTGATGTGCAATAGTTGAAAGCCTGTTCTAAGCGAAAAAATGACATTTATCCACTAACCTCTAATCAATTACAATAACATCTAATTGACACAGTAATCATATTAAAAATAAATTATTCCAGGTGTAGTAGCAGAATCCGGTTCACATGAGGAACTGGTCCGTAAGCGCGGCCGCTACTGGGAACTGCTGCAGCAGCAGGCCCCATCGGAGGCACAGCCCGCCTGACTTACATCCTCATAGACGCCTATATGGTCTTGCCTAACCTATGTTTTCTTCTTAATCAAGCGACAGAAGAGAAGTAGAATTTGATATCAAGAATTAGTAAGTCAGTAAAGCTACATTAAGTCAGTGTATAAAAGTAATGGTGCGGCAGTGATGTTATTTAAAAATGTATAAAATATGTGATAAAAAGTGCCTTTATGTTAATTTTAAACCTTTGTAAGATAATTAAGGCTTTCATTCTTGTAACGTTTTACTTTGTAACTATAGTTCCGAAAGGCTTTTTTGCACTGGCAAGTATTGCGCTTGAGATTTGTTTGACAGCCGTCATATGTCAATATGTCGATTTAGTGATGTGACCAATAAGAAAATTAAATCGAATTTATCGGTTATTTGATAATACCATTGTTATCGGTTATTTTGTTATTCATGAAATTTTAAAATTCGAATCTAAATTGAGTCTCAATGAAAAATATGTTTTAATGCCCTGATGTTAATGTAATCGTGGGTTTTCACCACCGAGACATTGTTTTTCACGAAAAAAAATCCTAACAGTGTGTTTTATGTGTTTTGGCCGTAGAAACTTACTTTAAGACAGTTTATGTGCTATAATGACTGTGATTGTGATATAAATAGTTTTAAGTAGGTGTACTCACATGTGACGAAGTTCGTCAAATTGTACAATAAAACTTTGTGATATAACGTTATTTTATAAGCGTATTTAATAAAACACATTTGATTCGTAAAAGTGATTTTATTTAAAGAAACCCAACATTTTAACAACCATATTTGTACAGTTTTAGTATTGGTCATAATTAAAGCAATGAGTAAATGTATTTTATAAAGGCCATTTATATTATTGGTTCATTATTTTAATCTTAAAATCTTTCCTCATTTTTGATGCTTTATTTTTTTTTCTTTTCTATGTAATGTAAGCTTCCCTTTATCTGTGCGTTTTCATTAGAACCATCAGGAAAATCACAACCGAAATTCGATTAAATAACGTATTAAAGAACAAACTTTAAGCCTTTAAACTAAAATATTTGAGCAGTTACTTGAGACAAACACGGACGGCGCTAAATTGGCTCTTGGGAATTCGCTCTTGTTTGAGTTTTACTAATTATATCAAAACATACTAATTATCACTATTTTTAAAACGATGTTTCTACTACTTGTAGTGGTAACATACTAATCTGAATTAAATAAGGCTATTGGAAGGCCCCAGGTTAAGACTATAAGCTAATTTATATCTAATTCTAGCAAATACTAATATAATTAAATACTATTATTATTATAACTAATGAGGTGTATCGCAGACTCTGAACTGACCACACTTTGGTGGAAGGCAATGTTTTAAACTTATTGCTAAATTATCATTTAAAATGGTCTATGTCTAAATCTAGGAATTACTTTTCTTTGTATACTTAAGTAGTTTCTCAGTGTCAATTTACACTAAGGAAGTAACCAAATAACTTTGACTGCTGTAGTAAGAGGTTTAAACAGAGGCACAGATGTGAAAAACGAAATGAGAATTAATACATTGAACTTTTACCCAAAGGAAATCCATAAAAAAATATTTTTAGGAAAATCACAACAATTCGTAAAATATATGACATCAAATTATATAAATTGGTCCTAATTCAAATTATAATTATCGTTTCTAATCAATCACGAAGTAGCAATAGATCTTCCGCATCATCAGACTGGTCATCGTCAGTTCCATAAAGCGCGGCCATCAGCAGGGCCTGCGTAGGTGCCAGGAACACGGTCGGTAGGTGAGCCAGCCCAGACGACATGCATGACACTTTCATCTCCCAACCTAGATAAATAAAGTTCCTTTCTAAAAGATGTTAAAAGTGCGAGCGGAATAAAGAATCTGTAACTGACACAGGCTGGCTTAAAATTATTTCACTTAACCAGGCATGTCTACATAAGGTATATAGGAAAACCAAAATCATCGGTATAAGTCCAAGTATATGCTTACCGAGTCCGACCGCTTTGGGCACAGCGGCGAGTGCGAGGGCGCGGCACTCCGAACGTCGCAGCAACCCGTAGTGTGCGTACAGCGAGCTGCCTGCAGCCGCTAGCGACACGCTGCTTATCTCTAAAACATCAAATAAAATATATAGAAAACACTTAAAGGAATGGTCACAAAAATCCCTCAACAGCTAGCAGTTTTACCGGTTTCGGTTTATTATTCGAATCGTAAACGTCACATCCCTATTTTCTGTAATTATTGTCTGTTCTAAACCGTTCATGGGAACATCTGTTGTCTATAGTTGGTTATGTTCTTCTTAATCTTTGACATCTACGACCTTATTGAATCCCCAAAGGACGTTTTTACCTAAGAACAAAGTAGCTAAGACATCGGTGATGTAAAGACTGCCCTCAGCTTCCCACAAGAGTGCGCTGCAGTCGATATAGAGTAGTAGCAGCGCCAGCAAGCGGGCGGTGGTGCGGGGAGCGCGGGGAGCGGGGTGCTGCGACCGCCAGCAACCAATCAGAAACGGCGCTGTCGTCGTCGCCACCGTCCACAATATGCCGCTCAAAGGGGGCAGAGATGTACGACCACACTGTATAGACAAGAGTTGAAGACCTACTAAAATTACAATAGATAATAACAATCAAACAGATACTTTTTAACTTTTAGACCATCGATAGCAACTTTATCTACGTACTGAGGTAAACTAACAAAGAATAAAATAGCGAGCGGCGCCGCGAGTAGGGACACGGTGTAGTTGAGGGCTGCCAACATAGGTGTCGCTGGTGACGAGTCGTAACAAAGTGCCAGTGACAGCCAGCCGCAAGGCCCTCGTGAACGCGCCACCAGAGCACTAAGAAAAATGTCCTATATCAGTATAAATTGTGCATTTTATTAACCTTTATTTGTGTTTAATGAACACCAGAGACAGGAGTCACGCAGCAAGCGATAGGCAACGTATCTGCAGTTTCTCATAGTTGCAGATGTCCATAGGCGTCGGATTAACTAACATTAGGCGTTCCGCTGCTCATTTGTCGCTTTCTCATAACAATTCTGTTTTATTGTCAACATTTCTAACACATACCCTTCTAGTAATCGTCTATCGAGCTTAGCGTCTCGCAAGGCAAGTGCGGACACCGCGGCAAGTACTGGCGCAATCACTTGCGCGTGCAGAACAGATAGCGCGTATAAACGCGCAGGAATCGCACGCACGCCATTTTCTCCATGGAATGGAATATTACGTCCCGTTATGTAGTATAAACTGGAAAGCGCGCAAAATCGCACAACTTCCATACGAAGTGTACCTATAACAAGTCAAATAATTTGTAAAAAAATAAAAATAAAACACATTTTTTTAATGCTGATTGTTGAAGTTTCAGATTTCTCAATAATTAATAAAAAAGTTAGAATAAAAACTGAGCTATGTGGCATAACACTTTACTTGTGTAATAAAAAATCTGTAATTTTTTGAAGATCCCTTTGAAGTAAGCAAAAAATAGTTTAACTGTTAAAGTCTTTACTCCAAGCACTGCATAAATAAGTAGATAATTAAAAAATAAGCAAGCATTCATTGAAATTTCTAAAATAATCCTTTTGAATAAATTTCACCTAACATATGTTTAATAGTGGGAACTTAAAATGTACTTTCTTGAATTTGATATAATATGTAGTTTAATTTTGTAGTTTAGCATAGTAATAATTAATCTAAAGCCTTTTATAATGTAAGTGAATAAAGAATCTTAAAATGTATATAAAATGCATAACATTATCACTTGTCCATCTATTCTCTATTTTAATACAGACTTACTTTTTCCATTGATAACTTTAAGTTGATAAAAAATGAAATAGAAAACAGGAAGGTTTAAAAAGAACCTTTATAGAACCATATGGAACACTTCTGAAGTTACAAAAACTAATAAATTCCAAGACTTTTGATTCCAAAGTATGACATACCCATTGCAATTTCTTTTGATCAACTATTATTTATAACTATTACCAAATATCTATGTGTATGTAGTATTTTCTAAGTTTTTCTATGCATGTTGTGTGTGATTTAAAAGCTATAAAAATTAATTACATGTTCATATGAAGTGCTATGCGTTCTAAAATGATCTATGAGTGAACATGCAGGGTAGTTGCCTCCGGGAGCGCCCAGTCGTGGAGATACCACCGCCAGAGCGACCGCCACTAGAACGCCGAACACCATCCAGCGTTTCTTAAATTCTCGCCACAAATCAACATTATATTCACTACGATAACTAACGAGTCGTTTTCTTTCTTCGTGCAAAACAATCGTCGAACTCTCAACGCTTGTCATCGTTGTATTATACTTTAAAACTTGCAGACTATAGGTAATTTTGAATTTGATTCCGCTGAAATCACTCCAATATATTATTGATTCGCACAAAAATAAAACTTAATATTTGAAAATACAAAAAAGTTAATTATACGAAACTTGTTGTGTTTTTAATGCTATCACTGTGTTATCACAAATTGACATCTGCATAATTCAAAATTGACGCGCATCTGCAATAAGTGACGCATACCGGTTATCCGCATTTCCGCAATTAATTAATTGGTGACGTCATACCAAAGTTGTTCCAATCTCTGATTCAGTGTGAACAGCCTAAATATTTACCAAATAGTAAAATGATTGCCAAAAATCTTTGCTATTCGGGTGCAGTTTGTATGTTCTTTTAAAAAACATACCATCAATAATGAAGAAAAGGTGGTCTGTGTGCCGAAAAAAAAGGAAAATCAATTTTCTGTTTAAAATTACTGAAACCGTAGATAAACTTTTTCTTTTCACTCCTTTACTTTGACAGTTCACTGACATTGACAGCACAAACCCAAAAATACTTTATTTACCGATTGATTAAACTTTTTACTATTAATATTTTAAGCAATAGGGCTAGCTCGACCATAATATTATAAAACAACAAATATGTTATTGAATTCAGCGAAAAGGATCGCCACCAATTTTAAGAGGACTCCTATTTTAAGGTTATATTTCATTTCTTATAATCAGCTGTTTATCGTATATATTTATTTGGCACATAACATTGGCTTTAATTTAAAATTATAAATTGCAGTTTGGTGCGGCACAAGGGTGCTTATGAAGGCGATGAAAAGACAACAGTTCGAGTAATCAATCAAGAGTTGGACCTAGGACTTATGGTTGATTCCTATGCAACAGTAAGTTTTCTATTAATATCTGGTATTGATTTGAGATTATTTGATCTTGTGAATTACATGTAAGATCCTTGTTACTGTTCCAACACAGTTTTGCTGGGGTATTTTTTTTCACCCTTATTATACTAAACTTAATGTAAAATGTTTCCATTTGTTGTAATAATAAAAACATATGTTGTGATATTTATTGCAGTATGGCTTCAGATTAAACAATGGTGTGACAGTGTTGGGCCCTATGGCATTATTCCCCAGGTAATAATCAAAATACAAATAAAAACTCAATGTTTTAGAATATCCTTGTGGATGAGTGTTTCTCTGACATCCTCTGAATTTAAGATAACTCAATAAGCCATAGTAAACAAAAGCATATGTTTGCATTCTATTACTGATTATTTCCAGGACAGTATTGTCCTGGCAGGTGCGGGGCTCATATGAAATCACAGAGGAATCTTTGCGACTCTTCAAAATACTGCAGCCCAAAATAGATTTACTGGTTAGTTTATGAAATCAAAATTAGTAAAGCTGTGGAAATTCACTGTGTTTTACATACAGAAAATGTTTTGTCTATAGATAGTGGGTTTGGAGACAAATGAACGCAAGGCCATAGACACGGCGTTCCACGCCGCGCGCGCTAACAAACTAAATGTGGAACTGTTAACTACTGAACATGCATGCTCTACATTCAACTTCCTTAATGCAGAGGGCAGGTAACGCAACGGGAAATGACTTTAAACTTATTCTTGAAAATATATCATGTACATGGTAATCTAATATTACTTCGTTTTTATGTTGCTGTTGCTTAGCGATGATATTCAGACATATTTTGCAGTACATAATATTGCTTTCCCACGAACTCATAAAACTATATAGGCTAATAAATTATAAAAAAACAATCTTACCTTAATTTATTTAGCATCACAGATTTAATTAAAAGACATTTTGTTTCATCAATTTGAACACTAATGGCCAAATACTAAAACAACATATAAATATAACACCATTTTAACCCTTAAATGCAGCTTGTTGCCAAATGTATACATACCACGTTTTACGTTATTTTATTGAAACCGTGTGGTATGTGTTTCCGTACGCACTATGACGACCATAGATAATAAATATATTGAGTGTTTTTTTCATAAAAATACCAATTTTTTTATACCAGATTTTTTTCATTATTTTTTATGTTATATGTACCTAAATACTTTCCAGGGCGCAATAAAAAACCATGCATTTAAGGGTTAAATGATAAGACCATACTTGAACTACAAAGTCCATGAACATTTTGATGTCTGTAAGATTGTCTTAATAAAATAGGTATATAGTTGGAGTTGTGTTGCCAGGTCTGTAGCTGGTGCGCTGATCCCGCCGCTGAGTGTGACTGTAAACGAGGACGACATGCTGCAAACGCAGCTGCACTACAGGAACCTCTACCAAAAGGACATATAGGCATGTACCAGTGGGACATCTAGGCATGTACCAGTGGGACATCTAGACTTGTACCAACAGGATGTCTAGACTCGTACCAACAGGACTTCTGGAATTGTACCAATGGGACATTGTATTGTACCAAAAAACTGTACTTCTGAATAAGTTCCTTTAGGACTTTGAGGCAATGTCTACATTAAAATGTTTAAATTCAACTGATTTCTTAAACAATATCTTTAGTTGTTGAAAAAAATGTAAATATTAGAGTATTAATGTTATTTTGTTATAAGTAATGAAATAAATATTTATTTCTATGCATTTGTTTTTTAATAACACGCAAATAAATAGGAATCTATACTAATATTATAAAGAGGAAAGATTTGTATTTTTGTATGTATTGAAATAACTCAAAAACTACTGGACCGATTTTAAAAATTCTTTCACCGTTAGAAAGGTAATTTATCTGTGAGTAACATAGGCTATATTTTTTAATTTCACGCGCGGACGAAGTCGCGAACAACAGCTAGTCATATATAAATAAAAAAGTGGATTAACACATTTTATTTTTAAAATCTTTATACTTCCAATATTTTACAATAAAGTAGTAATATTAACAATTTAATTAAATTTCTTTGAAAAAATGACATTACATAGCAAACCACACAAAGCACAAATTTTATTAACTCCAGTTACCTTTAAAACGTAAAGTTTCTGTTACAAAAACTTCAATATGAAGATTTTAGGTGTATCTAGGTTTCCATTGTCTATATAAAAACATTGCTATCTTTGGACAAAAACAGAGGCATGTTTTATACAAGTTTCTTCGAATTAAATGTGATACATTGTGAGTAAACATTGACTAACCACTCGCATGTACCTCTCCCATACGCTCTTCAAATCTGCCTCCCTGAAAAACATTCACAGAAAAAATCACTATATCGTATTTTTCTATTGTTTATGTACTTATCTACATGAATAGGAATTATTTTTATTTTGAAAAACATAAAATTTTGGGTCAATTTCAAAAATTCTTTTATCATTAGTAAGCTAAGTTATCACTGAGTGACATAGGCTATATTTATTACTGGATATTTAAGGAAAAAATTAAGTTAATTAAAAAAGTACAGATTATGCAGAAGTAAATGTATAAATAGTCCATAATACCTTAGAACATCCATCTGAAGTGCGCACTGCTCGTAAGCGCACAAGAACTGCGCAAGGTCCGTCTTGGGCCAGCAGCCTAGCCGCAATGGCTCTATACATCTAAAATATCAATAATCTATACTAATATAATAAAGCGTAAACACACACTTCTTTGTGGCGTAAGATGTCAGCAATAACAGCATAT
>LD688989.1:5508825-5530795 GCA_003118335.3 Papilio memnon
CCACCCTGTCAACGTCTTTGCTTTCTACCCATTTTCTTATAAAAAATGGAAAGATAAAGCGGATTTGGCAGAAGAGAGGACGTACACGTCTCTTTCTGTAGGCGTCATATTTTAAAACCTTTTAAGTGGTTGGACTGTCTTTAGTCGCTATTTTAGTGAAATTTAGACTGTTTGCTTGTTTAGGTGTTTCTACTATATTAAAATATTGAAAAGGCTAACCTGTTGCAATGCAGACACATTGTCATCATCCATAACTGCGAACTGAGTGTAGCTCTGGTCAGCGCGAGCTCTTGCTGTTCTACGACCACCTATGACAAACACAAAACTTTATACAAGTCTTTTGCAAATATTAGAAACTATCGGTATTTGTTAAAGAGGAATAAAAAAAAGTAGCATATAACGTTTCTGCATGCATCAGCTACCTTCCAGGCAAAGTCTCGAAGAAATCAGTCGATCCATTCCGGAGATTACTCGGAACAAACACGGACAGAAAGACGTTCAAAACTTTTGAAAGTTTATTCGTTGTTTACGAACTACTATTTTTTTTTCAATATTTTTTTTTCAACGTACAGACAGTAGTTGCGGAGCATATTCATTGCAAACAGACATACATATATAATGTTAGTATAGATATATTTGTCTACCTCTCTTAAAATGTGTATCAGAATGCACGCTGTCCACATCAGCTATAATCCGAGGGCTGACAGCATCTCCTTGCAGGGAAGGCGAGGGCGCGTGCGCTAGTTCTTGTACACATGTGGGCGGGGCCGTCACCACGCGGAGTCGAGCCAACGTCGGACCACCAGCTGTTCAATTAAATATCGTATACGTTATAATGCGTACAGTACGCACATTATGTACATACTATACGTACTGTTAAAAATTAATATAATTTTAACAACATAATTATATTAAACACACAGAACAATGCCTTCCGCCAGATTGGCGCGCTATTCTAATACGTCTGAATGACATTGGCAGATGTTATAGGGACGTGACGTATGTACCGATTTCTAGTGTTGCGCTAATCCACCAGCGCAGTACTTTTCTTCTTAACAGTAGGTAGTATGCGTGCAGTACGTACCGAGCGGTGGCGGCCTGGGCCTGCAGGGCGGCACACTCTGGCGCTCGGGGCGCGTCGCCACGCTGCCCCCGCTACCCGCGCTGCCACCCCCACCGCCCGCCGCACTCGTAGGACCGCTTTCCTGCGACGCAAACATAATCATATCATTTGCGATTATATTTTTTTATGAAAATACACAATTTTTAATCATCTAAGATTGATACCTTATTAACATGTCGGTCGGGAGACGGCGCAGGCGTAGTTCTGACTTCCGCTTCCTTTTCTGGCGTCGCCTTATCCGTAGCAGACTGAGGGTAAACAAAATTGTGTTAAAAAGTTCCAATTAAAATATCGATAACATTTTATGACCCTTTCTAAATCCAACAAAATGTACAATAAACACGGGTTTCTTAGTTATTTAGGATGTCAGTAATCACAGAATATTTTTGAATAACTCTTTTTTTAATAAAGGCCCTACACTTACATCACGCAATAGGCTACATATATACCCGCTATTTAATTTAGGGGTGAATAATGTAGACACAAATGTCATGCGTGAAATTCGGAATCATGCGGATGTATACGGGAACAGCTAGTATACTGACGTATCCGTTGACGTGGTGCGTGGCGGGGCTGTGCGGGTGCGCGTGCGCATGCCGCGGGCTGGCGGGCGTCGCGCGCTTCTCCTTGTGCGCGTGCGTGTGAGTGTCCGTCGCCACTGCCGCCGTGCCTTCTGTCTCCAGCCGGCGACGCGCCTTTTAATGGATAACGAACCTTGTTGTGAATGTATTGGAATTGATTTTGGAATGATAGAAATTAGCATAAAAATTTCATCTACATTTTAGAATCCGGATACTACTACATAACTGCAATTTTCATTAAATTGCTTTTTCATAGATTAACATCAACACCAGCTATATTATAATGTTTTTGTTATACGTAAGTTTGTTTTGCGTACTCACTCTGTCAGGGGCGTGGTCTGGCTCGGTGGCGGCAGGCTCGGTGGGCGCTAGTGCGGCGCGTGCGCGCGCACCCGCTACAGCTGCTACAGCCTGCATACCACAATACATAAATAGTCAAAACAACTTTGTATACAAAAATCGAGTTTCTTTATGAATAAACTTCTATAAATGTAGAACAGAGTACTTTTCATTTCAGAAAAAAAGAAGTGTAACTCACCCATGGTTCATACTACATAAACTACAAAGTCAAATGCTAGGAGTTTTAACTTTTATTTTACATCTACACATCCTTTAGTCTATATATATATATATATATATATAGTATACTATTATAGCTGTTGCTCGCGACTTCGCCCGCGTGAAATTAATAAATATAGCCTATGTTACTCACGGATAGATTACCTTTCTAACGGTGAACGAATTTTTTTAAATCGGCCCAGTAGCTTTTGAGTTATTTCAATACATACAAAAATACAAATCTTTCTTCTTTATAATATTAGTATAGAAGTATAGACTAAACGTTATGAATTAATTGAACTCACATCCTTCTCCCAGTCATAAGGGTCGGAGTCCCGTATGCCGCGGCGCTTGCAGCAGCGCTCCAGCAGTGACGTCAGCATGGTGTAGTCCGGCGAGTCCGCGTACTCCAGCTGCTGCACGTGCTCCAGGAACTGACGCAGTTCTGATGGTAGATGTTTCAACAGCAGACGGTAGTCGTACTTCTCCTTCATCAACCCGACCTGGAGATATAGGTTATATTCCGTTGATTAATGGGTAATGCAATTTGATATAGGCAGCGGTATAAATTGGTTGATTATAATTTTGTTTAGGAGCCAATTATTGGAGATTAAATAGTATTTTATGCCTTGCATGGTAATAAAAAAAAAACAAACCTGTTCCTTGTCTTTAATCTTCCTCCAAGGCAGTTGTCCGTTGACGAACTCGACCAGCATATAGAATAACGACCAGAGATCATCATGTCGTCCCATCTCCTTGTTTTTATGAGCGTTGATAGACGCGTATCTCACAGTGCCTGAAAACATACAATCAAATCCATACTAAACTTTCATTTTAATTTTCTTAATATGGAGTTCATGGAGGTAAGAGTTAAATACGCTTCGAGAGATGGTCAAAGGTCGCGACCTTCAGAAATAGGGAAACGATGAAGAGTGGATGCATTCGATGGCACCTACGTAAACTGTCGTAAGTCAGAATTTTGCGATTTACACTTTTTATATTTTTAAATACATTTCATAAACACTAATTTTTGAATGAATTTGAAAGTAACAGAAATAATTGTAAATTTTGGACATTTTGGAAAATCAAAAATCTTCGAATTTAAGACCTGCGGCTTACAATACAAATGCTTAACTCCGTGCCGAAATAGAGAACAAAAATTAGGAGGACATGACTTATATTTGGTGCCGTATTGTATGACTTGTTATACCTCTGAATCCAGCGGCGGCGCGCGGCGGCCGCACTTGACCCGTGCTAGTGGTATACTGGCGTGCCAGTCCGAAGTCCAGCATGTACACGCGCCGACAGTTCGACGGATGGCGGCCGATACTGAAGTTACTCTGTTATCATAATGCCATACAGTCATTAAATGATCACTAAGGGAAACCTATAGTGTAGATGGGCTAAATCTGCGCTAACAGTCTTCTCAAGTTACACTATATTTAAAGTCTAACACACATTACATACCAAACGATATTGATATTTGTAAAAAATACTATATTACTTACAGGTTTAATATCTCTATGTAGAAATCCGACAGAATGTATTGAATCTATTGCTTTTAATATTTGCAGGCCCAATCTGAAACAAATTAAAAAATAAATTCATACTAAAACATATGTTTAACATGCTATTGGCTACTAGAATACATAAAAAAGTGATATATTAAATTTCAAAAAAATGGAATTAAAAAATAAGCAACCCTAAGTTTTCTTCCAGACTATCTACACCTATGCCAAATTTAATCTAGATCTATTCAACAGTTTAGACTACAAAACAAACATCCATCAAAACTTTCGCTAAAACTATTAGTAAGATAAAATTGTGAGTTGCGTTAATTTACGTAGGACCCTTTACTGTCATCTCACCGTAGTGTAGTAGATAGTGAGAAAGCTCCTCGCGGCTGCGCACGCCGCAGCTCTGCGAGATTCCGGCCCTGCAGCTGCATCACTACGTAGTTGAAACGTGCGTTGCGACCGCACCCGATGAAACGACACACGTGCTCCTTGCCTACATCACAGAAATATAAATAACATGATTTGTTAATTAAAAAAACAAACAAAAAAATACTCTTCCATGACACTCATCATCCTCCTCCTCCTTATCCTACTTCCATAGGGCGCAACAGGTTTTTGTTCTCCACATAACTCTATCATACGTCATCTCAGTCATCACTCCCTTCTTGATCATGTCACCTTTACGTAATCCAATCATGTCTTTCTAGGTCTACCTCTACCGGTGTACCCTTCCACACTCATAACTAACGTTTTCCTTATTACATGCGATTCATCCCTCCTCACAACATGCCCATACCATGCTAACCTTTTACTCCTTACCTTCTCTACCACTGGGGCTACTCTCAAACTTCCTCTAATATACTCATTTCGTATCTTAACCAATCGCGTCACCCCACACATCCATCTTAACAATCGCATTTCTGCCACATGTCTCCTTTCATCCGTCCCTTTTACTGCCCAACATTCCATGGCACTCTGGAAATGAATACCAACCGAATACCTCAGCCGTTAAAATCGAAGCAATCGTTTAGACTTTAGGCCGTGACAAACATACTGACATACATAAAAACCCAACAGACATGGAAACATAATAGACAGAATTACCAACTCTTGTTTACGGTCGGATACTGAAACGAAATTTAAATATGTAAGAACATTTTGAAGTCAGATTATAAGCGTTTACAAAGCGAAGTATTTAAGGTTCGTTCCAATATTCGGCCGTTAAAGAATCAATCAATAATACATAACGGATGTTTATTTAAATTACTGACAAACCTTGTAATTTCTTCAACACTGCTACTTCCATCTTGAGTACTTGTTTAGGTTGTCTGGCTGACTCCACTTTGAGAGCCACCTGTTCTTGTGTCACCAGGTCTAGACCCTCGTAGATCTCTCCGAATCCACCGCCACCTATCTTTTTTACAACCTGGAAAAAAATAACTTCATGTTTGAGACTAAAACTCCATCTCTATTAATTACAAAAGCAGATATGCCTCTATCATGTTAGAAAATTCTACTAATTTACTCATTTATTCCCGACTTTTAGCGAGATTTTTCTTTAACGTTTTCTCTATTTTACATGTTGCCAAACTATATCTAAATCTGATCCCTTTCCATACTATATCTAGACTGCGCGGCTTCATCTGCACGATATTATAAAAACTCTTAACCATTCCATAAAACGAATCAATTGCAAATTTCAAAATCTTAATGCTCGAATGACACCGAAAGCTCTTGCCATTGACTGAGAATTATTTTTGAGTAATGACATGACCATGACCATGACAACCTTGCTTCATTGTTGCTTGTAGTTTTTGTCCCTTTCTAGCATGACAATTGTTTCCAATTTATTCACCCCCTAAGTTTAATAGCAAAAAAATTTAGCCTAAAACGTGTCATAAGTGGAGTTTTTGTTAAAAAAAAGTATAATCAAAAACATACTGTGATTGCCGACACCTATATAACAAAGACGTTTGTGTAAAGCTTAAGTATAGATTAAGTATAGATAGATATAGATATATAGAGATTGATATAGATTAATATAACTGACCTTCCATCTCTCCTTGACGACGTGTCCCGGCTGCAGCAGGTCCTCAGATGCCATGGTGATGTGGTGCGCGCGCCGCGATGTGTCACAGCGGGACGCCTCGCGGGAACGATTGCCGCCGAAGTTAGGGAGGGTACGCGACCTGACAATAACATTGAAGTTTCCCTTTCTAAGTTACCTTTATAAGGCTATAATTATAGACTTATTAAAAACAGACATGTTTGTATCGCCAATTTAAATAATAAAACTATCAAAACTACATAGACAATAAGTAACGTTTCCAGTTTATGAAATGTGTGAATATTGTTTCTTATTTTTATTATATAATATTCTATAATATTAACACGTTCAGTGCTACCGAGATCTACTACGTATCAAGAGACGTGGTCTTGTCAGCTTTCATTCAAAACCTATGAATTTTGTACACGAAAGACACGAACACGAGACACCTATAGTCTATAGTGTACATTAATGACAATTAAATGTTAATAAAAAAATACTAAGAGGTAATTTATCTCACGATAAATCACTTTTAGTAAAACGTAGAAAGATTACGGCCCATTACTTAGTGGCTTTGAGTTCAAAGAAAATTGCTTCTCGTTTAATATAGATCAAAAAGGTAAATGCTTTCCCACTTTACAAAATGCAAGAGTTATTTACCGTTTAAATATAATAAACTAATATAAACATGATATAATCAAGGCCGTAAACTTGCGCTGGGAAATTAAAAAACTTCTACAATGCGGTTGACAATGGAATAATTAATGGTCGAGAGCATTATACAATATGCAGAGGCTTATGCTCGCAAATATTTTACTTAAGCTTACTGTGAATAGAACTTAATTTACATATTATTCACTTGAAATGTTTTAAATTATCATTACTTTTTGAAAAACCTTATAACTGAAAACATTGTTATCTCAGTTTTTTCAAAATGAACGAGAACGGGTTTGTAAACAAGTTAGCAGTGAAAACGAGATTATTGTGATAAAACATTTATCACTCCCACCGTATTTGCGTGAATAATTTGGACAAGCCCCTTTCTGTTTCACTCAATAGATAGATCAATAAAGTGAATATTTCTATAGTTATACTCTAAAATCCTCTCATACCGGTTCGACATTTTCATACCGATATTAAATAGTCTTCATATTAATCGACGAGTTGGCATCTCGAGTATTCACCTCTCATAATCCGTATATATGAGAAATTTTCAATCACATACCTTAATAACTTTAGTCGCATAACTGTGTATATTCGTAAAAGATTGATGTAACATTTTTTGTTAATTTGGTTAGTGCTCTCACCTCAGTAAAGGATTAGGTTGCACTCTGGGAGTGCTAGCGGCTTCCTCGCGCCGCTCTTCCCTCTGAAACAGAAAACAATACCACGTCAATAAAAAATAATTTAGAACGAAAATCCTAGCAACTTCAATGTCGACTAGTTAACATAAAGAGCTTTAATATTGTATGTTTTGTATAATAAATCTACACTAAATGACTTTCTTATTGACTTTGAGTATCAGTTAGACTTATCTAGCATATCTGTATTATATTCCTATGTATTTGTTACAAGGAGAACGTTAGTTATGAGTGTGGAGGTACACCGGTAGATGTAGACCTAGAAAGAGATGGATGGATTGCGTGAAAGGTGACCAAAAGGGAGTGATGACTGAAATGACGTATGATAGTTATGTGTAGGACAAAAACCCGCTGCGCCGACCCTACGGGAGTAGGATAAGGAGAAAGATGATGATGTACTTGAGTTGTCTTTTCTAAATATTCAGAACTTCAGATTTGCTACGTTAAAATATAGCAAGTATGTTTTCATTCATCCTTTCTACAGCACTTTGTAAATTCTTTAACGTTAAAATAATTCTCATTGCATTAAGTTTATGCAAATTTATTGCAAATCAACAGGTAGGCAGACTAATTTGTTAAAGCGGTAATGTGCAGTTAACACGCACTTAATAAATAACACAAAACCCTATAAAATTGAAGCAATAAGTTTTTTTCAAACTTATGAACCACATTTATATAAAGACTTCAAAACATTAAATATTCATCGTAAATTTAGTAAAGTATGCAACAAGATTATTCATTGAAATTTCTGCAATAAAGTGAATAAAATCTCTAATCTATACTAATGTAATAAAGCGTAAACACACACTTCTTTGTTGCCTAAGATGTCAGCAATTACAGAATATTTTTGAATAATTATTTTTTTAATAAAAATGCCCTACACTTACGTCACGCTTTAGGCTATATATTTTCAAGCTATTAAATTTAAGGGATAAATATTTTGGATAAAAACTCTAATGTGGGAAAGAGATAATAGGTTGCTGCCAACATCAAGGAAGCAAAATTGTCATCCTTGTCATTTGTGCATATGACATTTTCAAATGAGAATGTCTCAAATGTAAATAATAAAATAAAGTTTTTATAATTTCACGTGGATGAAGCCGCACGCAAACAGCTAGTTTAAAATAAATATAAACTAACCGAAAACAGCATAAATAAAATTATATTTCAATTAAAAATATTACTGCATATTTTGTGTCTTGTCTTCACATAATTTTGCTAAAAACTTTATTCACAATTGCTATATTATTTAAATACAGAAACACCTGATATCACAAACACGACGAGAGGTCTATAAAGTTTACAAAACAATAACAGTTTAGTACTATGTACGTGCACAAGGCCAAGCAAGGCCGCGGTCAAATGGTAACAAGACAGCTGAAGTATAACCGTACATCCATACAATCACAGTTTACATATCTACATCTCTTTCATTATCTTTGACTAAACAGAGACAAACATAGCAGTGGAAATCATCGATGTAGATGTACTGTGGTCAGTAACGAACCGCAAGAGATTTGATATACGGTTGGTATGTCTTTATGAAACTAACGATCAGTCCTGGCTTCGCATGTGTAACATGAAATGAAATTTAACTATTGACCTATTATAGGGTCACAAGTGAAACAGATGGCATTCTACTAAAGAAAGATTAACTCATAAATCATACTAATATTATAAATGCGAAAGTTTAGATGGATGGATGGATGTTTGGTTGAGTTTGTAGCCTAAACTGCCGAAGGAATTTCGATGAAATTTGGTATAGATGTAGAGGATAGTCTGGAAGAACACATAGGCATTCACTTTTGTTTTATTTTAATTCCTCTCGGACGGAGTCGCGGCCGAAAGCTAGTAAGATAATAATTTAAGTAAAGTTTACGATTTGGAATAGTATCGAATTCTTTGTTAGCTGGACCAATGGATATTATTAAATTCGCTATATTATTTGGTCAATTTTACCTCGACACGCAATTCGATCTGACCTTATCCATGAGGGTAAATGCCAGCAATATTAACCTTTAATGAATTTCGTTCCCAAATGTTACTCCTTTATCGAAGTAA
Organism: Papilio memnon; assembly: GCA_003118335.3. Lineage (NCBI taxonomy): Eukaryota > Metazoa > Arthropoda > Insecta > Lepidoptera > Papilionidae > Papilio > Papilio memnon. Next base: position 5,518,074 of record LD688989.1, read on the forward strand.
ATCCCTCGGGCGGTTTGTTCGTTGAAAACACAAGAACAGTTTTATTACAACATTATTATATTGTGATATACATACATGCTATATGTATCAAATATAATATATTATATTTTTCATTCAGCTATGATCATAACGAATTCCTTATGTACTTTTAAAGGTTCAAACAATAGTAAATCCAACTGAATATAACTAGGCCATGATAATCCGACCTGTATTTCTAGCCTTACCCTGTATACTAAGGTAAGATCGAAAGAGCTCCGAAAGTAAGAACTTCGCCTACAATCGGCATTGTAACACGACCTTGCGGGGTGAAAACAAAGATCAATATGAGACACGGTCGTGTCAACAGGGTTGACACCTCTGAGTTTTTAAGCAAAATATTAGAAAAACTAGCTTTCGCCCGGGACTCGTCTGCGTGGAATAAAAAAAATGTGAGTAGCCTATGTGTTCTTCCAGACTATCCTCTACATCTATACCAAATTTAATCGAAATCCGTTCGGTCGTTTAGGCTACAAACTCTAAGAAATATCCAACCATTCATCCATCTAAACTTTCGCATTTATAATATTAGTATGAAGTATGATGTAGGCAGTGCATACCATTTTTCGACTGCATTATCACTTTCAGGTGGGATCGTGGTCAAGCGCTAGCTTAACTAATATAAAAAAAAATTTACTACTTCTGGAAACCCAATTTCCTAGGACATGGTTTACTAAATAGTCAAATGACAAGAATTGAACTCATAAACACATTATCGGATGTTCATATCCTTAACCATTATGCGCAGATCACACTTACCCCGTACAGTTTAACAGTTGCGACGGGCAGTCATAGATTGTATGGCCTCACTGGCGCCAGTAAAAGTTCACATTGCGCTAATTGATATCTAGTCCAGTTATTAAGAGCTACTCACCAACTGTAGTGGCCAAGTGTGTACCGCGCATTAGACTATTTATGCTTCAATTGCGTATATTCAGGTTACGTGATAGAAGTCACTCGATATTTACTTAATTATTCGTTAAGAATCTTTTTTTTTTTTTTCGTCGCCTATATCCGGGTTGACAGCCCTACGTCGCAGCCAGATTGTACAGCACTATAACTATACTGAGAAAACTTTTTTCCAGCCACTAATGAATACCATTGAAAACGCTGCCCTCATTCACTAGCTTTTAAGACTTAGACTTGAAAATATTTCTAAGCTATTATACTTTTTAGAGAAGTAAAAAAAAATATTAAAAAGCATACGATTATTACAGTTCTTAACCTATCTTAAAGAACTATTTACATGAGCATTCAGTTTCTTAAGCCCGCTACGCTCAGCTCTAACTGAAGAGTCGAACTGATCAATTATAACTGTCACCACTAACTGTATTTAACCCTTAAATGCATGATTTTTTATTTAATTGTGAAATCAATATTTTTTGGTTTTCAGTCACAGATTAAAGGCAAAATAATTAAAAAAATCTTGGTTTGTATAAAAACTATACTTTTGCCAAAAGTCAACAATATGCTTTTAAGGCTTTAGAGGGGTTTTGCTTTTTGCTTATACTTGCTTGATACTATCAATATTATTTCGAAAGTTTGAAATTTTTGTATTTTTCCTTTCTCAATTGAAATCTTAATAATATAAAAAACTAGAGTATCTGAAACATTGCCAGCATTTAATTTTAATCAGTCTTTTCATGGCTTTGTATTCTTATTCAAATTGTGGAAACAAGAAAAGTGGAGCCGAACCTTTAGTTCATATACTTACTTTAGATAAATACTGAATGATTTGTAAAACAGTTTGATCCATAGACTTCATGACTGACACGTCTATCGTCAACTATACTACACTAACAAATGACATACACCTAGTAAATTAGCACATATGGACAAATTCATTCCGCACCGTATATGGAAACCGGTCGGAGTTGACAAGTGTACTTAAATATATCAATTCTATAAACAATTATAGTTTTAAAGGAGACTAAATTATTCGTATATGAGGCGCAGTTTATAGGAATTTACACGGTCCAAAATTGACACCTCAAAGAACATCAAAGAATGACTTCACTGCATTTCTGTAATATCTTTTATCTATACTAATATTATAAAGAGGAAAGATTTGTATTTTTGTATGTATTGAAATAACTCAAAAACTACTGGGCCGATTTTAAAAATTTCACCGTTAGAAAGGTAATTTATCTGTGAGTAACATAGACTATATTTTTTTATTTTAATGCGGGCGAAGTCGCGAGCAACAGCTAGTAATAACATAAAATGTCGTGTAATATTGAATTTCAATAAAGCGTCGCATACAGGGGGACAGTGAAAGAGGGCATGAAAATATGATATTTTTACTCTGTATAGCTGTAGTACTTTTATAGTCAAGAATATATGAAAGGTATTTTTCTGTATAACTTTAGCTCGAAGTGATTTTTAAATGTAGTGTAAAGACAAGGCGTTTTGTCACCAAGAATAAAATGACTTTTCGCGATTTACTTTAATCGTTCACAAAAAAAAAAACAATTTTCCAGCATTTTTTGAGCAAAAATATTTATAACTGGCGATCCGCCCCAGCTTCGCCTGGCCCTTCTGGTGATAAAAAGTATTGCCAATGTTATTCAGTCATAATGTAATTTTCTAATGACAAAAGTATTTTGGTGAAATTCAAATCTATATTACAGTAGTATGACTAACCTGTGGCTCATGGCGACGCGCACGGGGCTGCTGCTGAGCGGCAGGGCCCGAGCCCTGGGATTCGGTGTCCGCTGATGATGACGAGGATTCTGTCAACACATAACATGTTAATCTACAATCTATAAAGGCAATTGCAATAAAATACAATATGTTGTATAAAAATTACCTGATCTGTGAGAGGCGTGCGGTGCCAACTGCTTGAAAGATTGCTCCCTCTCGCAGGTCGGCTCCTGCTCCCTGCGACAAACAAACACAAAAATTAACATTTTATATGAGTTTATTATTTCATATTGAGCAAGATAACAAATGTAATCCGTAATGTATAAAAATCGAAATATTTACTCTTTGAAGTAGTAACATTTTTATAGTCAACTAGCTGTTGCCCTCGAATTCGTTTGTGCGGAATTAAAAAAGAGATTATGTATTAAAAGTCAACCTCTGCCAACACTTTGTAGTTACACGTGTTAGTGAATTTTACATAACTATAGACTAGATATCACGATCGATCCATGAGTAGTAACTCTACGGTCTTTATATAAATTTAAATATAAACGGTCTTTAATAAAAACGTCCCTATTATAAAGCTTTCTTTGTGAAGATGCTTTTATAAAATGTCACAAGGTGAGTGTAGAATCTTTATAGGTATATAGGAGCAATAAATAGCGTATTTACTGCTGGATAAATACGGTACTAAACTTCGAAGAGAGGTGAGGTTTTACTGTTTTTAGGTCAGTCCCCCAGCTAAAAGGTGACCTTGAACGCTATAATGGATGACTATGGTAGTTTCTGGAATTTGTAATCAATATTTCTATCACAATTATAGGCATTTCCTAAATATTAGATTAAAAGTAAAGTTAAAAATGGTGACTGTCCTATAAAACGCGCTACTGACGATCAGATCAAGTTCAGTCCAACTGGCAGTTAAAATTACATGAACAGTGTCGATTGTACAGTTAAAACGGTCAGAACTGAGCGTCTGTACCGGCTTCAAGTCATCAAAAATTGTTTTAAAAACGAGTTTTCAAGTGTTTTATTTATAATCCTTCTGGCTATCGCTATTTAAACAAGCAATTAAATTACTTAACTTTGCACATAACAAAACATACTTGCGTGATTCTTCTACATAATCATCTAAGTTGCATAAAGCGTATACCCACCCTCTACAAATCCAAACAATCTCCACATCTTATCGATCGGTTTCTGGCCTATCAGATGGTATCGAGGGATACCAATGGAGGGTAGATTTTATAACCCTACTGCTGGGTAACTACCCTACCAAGTTAAATGACACAAAACGCAAACATGCGAGGATTACTTCGTACCGTACACAGCCGAGTTACACTCCCTAAAATTCATTAATTAAAAACTATAGCGTTACAAAGAGCAAACAACTTAAGCTATAAATTATGCCTTAATTTATACAATGCGATTGAAGTTGCCAAAACATTTAAAAAATTTATAAATGAACTATGTAATACTAGCTTTCGCCCGCGACTCTATCCCGTGAAATTAATAAAAAAAAACAAAAGTAATTAGCCTATGTGTTCTTCCGGAGTATCCTCTACAACTATGCCAAATTTCATCGAGATCCGTTCAGCCGTTTAGGCTACAAACTCCAACAAACATCCATCCATCCATCCATCCATCCATCCATCCGTCTATCTAAACTTTCGCATTTATAATATTACTTAGATTAGATTAGATTAGATTAGATTTTTAATATAATTGACAGATATAAGCAATAATGTTCTTCTATACAAGGTCTACGCGTCGGGAAACAAAATTTAAACGATATCCAAATGATTAAAATATAATACATAGCTTACCCTATATACTAATACATATTTCTTTGATATAAAAGTTTATTACATAATAACCTACTATAACTGCTTTTTTAATCGCAATAACCTTGCAGAGACACGCCTCTGTCCGCACGTAACTTAACTCAAACTTATCAAGTAAATTAATATCATGTTGTCTGTCTATGTATTGTAACAGACACTTGATGCGGGTGTTTCTTATTCCAAACAAAAACCAATTAATTTACTTTAGTTCTATTTCTTACAAGATTATACTAATTTTTTAAATACGAAAGTTTGGATGGATCGATGTTTGTTACTATCTCCAAAACAGCTTAACGGATATCTATGAAATTTGGCATAGGTGTAGAGCATTGTCTGGAAGTATATGTTCATATGGGCTACATAAAAATATATATTTATAGTGGACGAAATCGCAGGCAAAAACTATATACATAATAAAACAAATCGTCTAATTTTGATTGGCTTTTGTTGTCTTCTATTCGTATCATCGTTTTCTCTGTTTTAACAAAAAAATGTGTGGGATAAGAAGGGTTTTTGCTTAAGATTATTTGATAGTATCGTCATAGAAAACCAGACCCTAGACTTATGTGCATAAGGTCTAAAGACTATAATTTTTATGCTAAGACTACAACGTTTAATCTTACTAATCTTACTAATATTATAAATGCGAAATTTAGATGGATAGATGGATGTTTGTTAGAGTTTGTAGCCTAAAAGGCTGATCCGATTTCAATTAAATTTGGTATAGATGTAGAGGATAGTCTGGAAGAACACATAGGCTTTTGTTTTGTTTTTGTTTTTTTTAATTCCACGCGGACGGAGTCGCGGGCGAAAGCTAGTAAATCATAATTGTCTCTCTTGTGACGTCAGAAAAATGACATTTTTTTCTTTAAAACATTCGTCAAGTAAGTGCCAAATTCACCGAGATCGAAGCACCCATTAGACAGGGATATTGCGGTCGATATTAAAGCTTACAGGGCGTGAGTACATTAACTTCATTTTGGTAATAAAAATCTTTACGAATACTAAAACAGCGCAGTATTTGCACAGCAGTACCCCCGCCAAAGCGAGCATAGCCATATAATTCTTTTCTCGGAACAACTAAGGTAAACTAAACTTAAGTGAACTTAACAACTTTTTTCATTGTCTAGAAAAGTAGTAGAGTCTAGCTGTTGCTCGCGTCTTCGCCCGCGTGATATTAAAAAATATAGTCTGTTACTCACAGATAAATTACCTTTCTAACGGAGAAAGAATTTTTAAAATCGGCCGAGTAGTTTTTGAGTTATTTCAATACATACAAAAATACAAATCATTCTTTATAATATTAGAATAGATAAAGAAAATCAAGTAATTAATAATTTTGTTTGCGTACAAAATAACAAAAACGTTAATACTCATATCTTAAAAAATGCACAGACGAATTGAGAACCCTAATTCTTTTTAAAGTTGGTTAAAATTTGTTCGCTTTCAAAGGGCTGAAAGTTCTGTCGATTAGGAAATACCGCTTTTTTATAAAAGCGTTGGATTCAGTAAAATATAAAGTAGAGTTCATTTGAATTAATCTTGTTTCAAAATATGGTATACACTTTTATTACATCGAATGTTCAATAACTGTTTCGAAACAAAAATCACATCAACTCTTCCATACATTTCTATCTGCCGTCATATCTGAATCCACTCCCTTCTTAAGCATATCCTCTTTCACACAATCCATCCATACTTTCTTCGGTCTTCCTCTTCCTTTGTAGCCATCCACATTCATTCTTAACACTTTCTAGTTTATGTCCCCATCGTCTAGTCGCATAGCATGCTTCGAAACAAAAATGTTTTAATAAAATCCGCACATCATTGACGCTTATTTAAGCTTTAACCGCCGCAATCAGTCGGTAATTGGTCCCCTTAGTAACCAATTTACAACTCTGAGTTCGATTAACAACTATCATTTCGATCTATTTTCAATTATACGTTAGTGCTTTTGATATTAGGAACTCTTTTAACAGCCAGAGAACAAAAAGAAATGTCAAAGGCGTTTAAAATTGAAGAAACTTTGTATACAGTTTTTCTTTGCCCTCATTCCTTGGCTTTTATGAATAAATACGAAACGAAAGTTCACCCCGTTGAGATCTCAACGCTGAAGGGTTATACAGAGTAAGTACGATTCAAAGCGACATGACACAGAGGTTTTATATTAAGTTATACTGCTGATTTTTCTGTACTGGATACATTTTAAATTTTCACAGTTTAATAACTCTTAACAGCTTTACCATTTCAGACTATCGACTTTGAGTCGAAATAGTATATTTTATGTACACTCACGGTTCCGAACCGAACATTACCATAAATGCTAACAGCAATCTTATAAAAAGTGTAAAGTAGGCATAAAATGAGTGTAGTTTATCACCCGACCTGACCCTAGCTTAAAAACATGTCAATTACGAAAACAATATTATGACAAACATTAATATCTCGGCTAAAACAAATACTATTATAGTAATAATATCCATACGTCTTATAGATTGATAATAATTCGGGCTGCTGTTTATAAACACTAGCAATATTACTATCTTACTTATATTATAAATGGATATTGTTTAGATGGATGGATGTTTATTGGAGTTTGTAGCCTAAACGGCTGAATGGATCTCGATGAAATTTGGCATAGATGTAGAGGATAGTCTGGATGAACTCATAGGCTACTTACTTTTGTTTCTTTTTAATTCCACGCGGACGGGGACGCGGGCGAAAGCTATTAACTAAATAAAGTCATCAGTAGTTAAAAAATCTCAAATATGTTTCGGGCTATTGAACCTCACAAGACCTTGAGTCCTTACTCTTAACAACAAGAAAACGACGCACGCGCATATAAAACACACGAATAACTAAAGATGTATCTCGTCATTTGTGCGCAGAATTGTCGTAGATTTATTTTCATAACTCGACACAGATAGTACAGTCAGCAACACGGTAAACAGGTCAGCTCTTCACAATATACGGGGAAACGGCTAAACTTGTTTGTGATAGTGTACCTAAATAGAATTGTCTATAAATCAGGGATTCCTAAACTTATGCTACGCCTCTCTTGGGTGTCGCTAGTGTGGGGGGATGCCCCCCATAGAGAACCGAAAAATGTAGGACAGATCTAAAATTACTTTGAATAGCAGATCTCCCCTTTAGTCCTAGCTTCGAACAGTGTCTGGAGATGCCCATGCTCTATCTATATACGGTCCTAGGAATTAAAAAAAGGAAGATATGATAAAAATGTAAAACTTTAGATCCAAAATTTAATTTTTTACACTTCTTATTTACAAGTTGTTATTGTTACTAAAGAATACTAATTTATTCAGCAGATAAAAATACTGGTTATTACTTAAGTTTGTCTTTCAAAAAAGAACATAACAGGGTTCATTTTAGTTCAGTTCAGGGATGGAGTTTTAAGCAATTTAATTAACAAACTCAAGAAATAAAACATAAGAATAAAGGAGAAGTGAGAAAGATCAAAGTATGAATAGTGGGGTATTTAACAATTTTATTAATCTTGTAGCAATTATAATAAAAAATACTTTATCTCTCATAGTATTTGTGAAAATTAACGGTAAAATCTGATAAGAATCAACTTTGTTAACGGTTGACTGACAGTTGGGTAATGTTATGCCCCACTAGCTGTAACAACAATTGACAAAGTAACCTTGAGTTTCCACTGACAAAATACATGTACAAAAATATATTTTAATCTATAACATTAGCCTAGAAAAAAGAGAGCAATATCAGTAACAGTCAAGATAAATTTGTTAAGAAAATATGGTTGTAGATTTTTTAAATTTATTTTAATATATTATAGTTAGTTTATAGAATAAGGAAGGGGAGATGAGTTGTGGCCCATAACATCCAATAGACTGTTAGTTAACATTCTTCATAAATTTATGTAGACACTAGCTTTAGCCCGCGATTTCGTCCACATAGAATTAAAAAAAATGAGTAGCCTATGTGTTCTTCCAGACTATGCTCTATATCTATACCAAATTTCATTGAAATCAGTTCAGTCATTTAGGCTAAAAACTCTAACAAACATCCATCCATCTAAACTTTCGCATTTATAATATAATATTAGTATGAAGTACAAAGTATGATGTATAAGAAACTTCCAAATAGAACAGCAATTACATTTATCCACCTTATTTGTAGAAAAAACTATATATCTTCAACAACAAACTAAGTGATACATAGATGTTGCCTTATAAAAGGCATATTAAAAGATTTTAAATAACATACTGGTATTTTATTTAACTATTTTATAAAACTTCATTGTTTTACCTTTGGAGTGTCGGCACAGTATATAAAATACATTTCTATCAACTGTCATATATGAATTAAGTCTTACTTTAAATTATAAAAATTATTCTGGAATATTCAACGAGTTACCGCATAGGTGTGGCTTTGAATGATACATTTATAAGTGAGGAATTGCTTGCTATTAAGATAATTGTAGTCAAGATGAATTGCTATTGTAAGATGTTATACACTGAAACCATTGTTATGGAGCAAAATATAAAATGTTTTTTTGATTGAAACAAAATTTATCAATATCAATTAATATACATGACAAAATAGTTTTTTAATGAAGTTTATAACAATTAGAATATAACTCTTAATAAATACTTTCACCCTCTTCTTCACTTACAAATAAAATAAAATTTATATTTTCGTCTTATCTCAGTTTTTCATATTAATAGCTATAATAATAACTATATTAATGGTTTTAGGCAATAGAAACACAAAATTGTACTAATTACTATTATTTTTATATAATGTTTAATAATGATTTGTCTATTTTTCGATGTTAGATAAAATAATACTTTTTTAAAATGAATTTATTTGAAGTAATCACTTTTAATTACACTACAGTTCAAAGTGTGTTACATATCGATTTTCTGTGTCAACTAGCATAAAACTTTTTGTAGAAAAAAAAACTACATATTTTAAATATTAACGTACTACTTATATTAGTAGTTGTGTTTTAAAAAAATTCAATATCCCACCAAAAATAAGTAAAATCGTCCGACTTCAAAGATAAAAGAGACAGCTATAATAATCCGGCCGATTATTCTGCACTACGCCAACGAGAAATGCCGCGGTATTACGTCACTTCCTAACACAGCCGGGTAATACTAAAGCGAGAAAGCAATACCCGGGCATCCCACCCACATATAATCGATTTTTTAACAATTCACATAAATTCTATAAGTAAAATTTATTTTACATTATTTTGTATTATATTTTCGTTTTACCCCTCACACAAAATTGTTTGTAATGTGTTGTAAATACACAAAACTTACCTAGAAAATCGGGTCCGTCGCTCAATCCGACAGAGAATATATTTAGATGCGCTGAAAATTCACTGAAAATACACTGAACAAGCGCGACGTTTTGTACTATTTAATTATTAAGCAGTTAAAAAGCAACCGAGACGCGTTTAACGTCTTTCATCGCGTCGCGCGGTAGCATTTTTCGTATTTTCTCTCGATTTCGACATAGGTCTACATCGATCGCGGAGCCATGACAGGTTCTTTTCACCGCAGTGAAGTAAGCGACGCCCGCTCAGCTGACGGGTTGGTTTTTCGCAGTATTACTTGAAGTTAGCTGTAATTTGTGCTAAGAGGCCGATGACCTCTTCGATAATAATAGGGTTCAAATAGATATTACGATAATGGTAATTACAATTAGAATTATTGCACAGTGCACTTATGTTTCTGCTTTAAAATTTTCAATAAATACGGAAAGATCAACCTATTTATTTTTATTCAAGTATAAAATTACATACAGGTTACATTAATAGCAAGAAACAACTAAGATACCAATCAAATAATTTATTATGAGTATAAAATGAAACACATAGGCTCAGAATAGCTTCTAGTCATCACAAGGTGCATGCTGACATTTTTACAAAAGCACGCGAACCGAAGCATTAGTCCTTTGATTTAGCGTAAGAAACAGTTCTTCAAAATAGGTGAATTCACTCCTATTTGTATTTTAATTGCCGAAATAACTTTATTAAAACATATTGACTGAAAAGGTATCTTTTAGTACAAGAGTACAAGTGTAAACTGCACGTGATAGTCTTATTTGTAAATATTTTATTTTAAACTCTTGTTTTTCGTAATTTATGATGAATCTATCCCAATCCTATAAACTGGTGTCTTTAGAAGATAGCCGAATAGGTATTTTATATCAAGTTTAAAAGCATTAATTTAGTAGATTCAGCATGTAGACCGTAAACCAATGATTTAATTATTGCTATTCTTACCAAGGGATGCTGGGCGCCCAATCGAGCTGGACACGTCTAGGAGCTACCAGCGACATCTTCCCGTCGTTTTCCGCACCCAATCTCAATAAAGTCGAACTTGATTTATCCACTATTTTCATTTAAACTGCCTCAAATCCACACAAGCCACTATCGTAATTTTTAAACGTGTTTGGCGCGCTTTTATAAACGTCATTATTTAGCCATGATTTTTTTTAATTGGTAGCTGTGACGACCACTGTCCTATTGTAGATTATTTATTTTACGTATTTATATTATGTATCGTTTAAGTCCAATATATTCGATGTTTGTTTCGTTTGTTGCACCTGAAACAAGAAAATATACATTATACTAATAGAAAATGTTATCTGAATACTATGAGCATAATTAACTAAATTGCAGTAAGATTATCGATAAAGGCAATTAACATTAATTATAAAGGCGTTTGTAAAAAATGATGCAATTTCTGCCATACATTTTTACACCGAGGTTAATAACCTGTTGATAATTGATTAATTATCTGTTTTCAAATGTTATCAACTGATGCGCTTATATGCATCATTCGGAAATGGTAACACATGTTTCTATATTTTGAACTTTACTTACGAAGTTTCTTGCGCTTTTTTAATTAGTACATAACTAGCTTTCGCCCGCGACTCTGTAAGCGTGGAGTCAAATAAAAACAAAAGTAAGTAGCCTATGTTTTCTTCCAGTCTATCCTCTACATCTGTGCCAAATTTCATCGAGATTCGTTCAGCAGTTTAGGTACTCTAACAAACATCCATCCATCCATCCATCTAAACATTCACATTTATAATATTAGTAAGATAATAAGATAACTGTATGATAGACCGACTGTCCACTTTTCACTATTTTCCAAGGAAGGGTTAAGGTTAGTTAGGCAATATAACAAAAGAGTATCATGTCAAGATCGTATCACCACAACCGTGCAGTATAAGTGTGTCGTGGGATTGATATTTGGGACGGTCATTCTGTTTTTATTTCGGTGTTTTGTGTCGATATAACCGCTCGCTGTCGCCCACGCACATCACTAATAGCCCGGGTGCACCGATCATCACTAGCGAAGTCAATGATATTGTTAAAATGTACTAGAAATGTTAGATTCCACCTGGGTTACACTAAAATATTCAGGTTTCAAACGTAAGAGTGGCTCCTATCATATAAATCTTTGGGTACTAAAAATAATTGTATGATTACTTTAAAATATTTTTTTAATCTACATATTTTTAAGACAACATTCAATATGCAGTCCAGTTAATTAGGTGTGATACACTTCTGGACCAGAGCTATTCCTAGTCCAAGGTTGCACTCAAATGAAGAGTGCAGTTATCATTTGACCAGACAGTTTTTCAAGCATACTTCAGTGTTGTAGAAATGTTTGGATTATTAAAAATAACGATAGATGGCGTTCTACTCAGAAATCTCCGAGAAAACGTAACTTCATGATAATAGATGTCGTTTCTATAAAAATATTTTTTTTTTTATAATTTCACACTTACTTTTTACTGTTATGTTTGATACATCGCTTTTTTATAGCTTTCATTTATAAAGGTGAACGAAAACGTAAATAATTTGACAAAACAGACATCTTTTTAAGTGTTGAAAACTGCTTTGATCCATATCATTTTGATCAATTAGAAAAGAAATGTACGTAAAGATGTCTTTTTTTTGTTCATAAATTACGTAGCAAAATTAAATGAAAACACACATTTATTAGTCCAAAGTTCAGTGAACTTAATAGGTATTGTGTGGCATAGATTAATGTTAAAATAAACTGTAGATGTTTGTTTTTGTATATTTTATTCACGTTTATGTTTAAATATATTTGCCAGTTAAAATGTTTTGCAATGTTGAACGTTGGCGGTAACCCAAGTGGCAACTGACTCAACAAGAAAATTAAT
>LD688989.1:5552545-5572564 GCA_003118335.3 Papilio memnon
TTTTTTCTATCGGCGTTTAACGTGTTAACTTTTAACTATAACACAAAACTACATATAAATATGTATATTAAAGTATTCTTTATGAAAATAAATGCAGCATATTGGAGTAAATATATGTAAATGTGGATAACTTTATAATAAAAAAGTCTATTGCATAACGTAATTTTGTTATTTTATCAATAAAACGAGTATTTTCTTAAGATCCATAAGGTTTGTAAATTAATATCTAATAAAATTTATTTGGAATGTCTTTATGAAAAACAGCTAAATTATTGTTAATGTTGGAGTTTTATTCCAGTCTGTAACTATTTTTGAAAATTTTGCTCCAAAAAAGATTTATTAAAAAATTTGAAAAAACACAAAAATACATCTCTCACATGTGCGCACATTCTTATTATTACATTATTATGTATAAATATGTTATTATTCTTCTTATTATATCTTCTAATAGCATTTGGAAAATAAATACAAAAGAGATATAAAAACACTTCAAGGTCACTGGCAAGAATCTCAATAATATTTAATGTGGCAATACTTAATAATGTACTTTGTTGATTTAATATAATTTAAAACATACTTAAAAATAGCTATACTGGACTGAATTTTAAAGGAATTATCTTTTTAATTATAAAGATTTTAAAACACAAATACTTAAAAAAATGTAATTTAATACTTTGTACATCCTGTACACACAATTTAAAAAAATGTAACTTACTCACTAGTGTTCTTACAAGTGACCTGGCCTTCTATTGGTATTGAAGTCTACCTGTTGAGTTTCTCATTCAGCCAATCAGATGTGAGTTCGTCGATCTCCCGCACTTCCAGTAGTCGCGGCGCGCCGACCGCCGCTGCCAGGGCGCGCTGCGTGCCCGCGTACATTACCTATATTAAGTTATTTTTTGAATAAGCGACTCTTAGCTATCCTTTTTCCCCCTAGCGAGGGTAAGCCAAATGCTTCCTAATTCTTTGTTATTAATAAAACACTTCACTTCAATCAAGTTATTTCGTTCAGATTTTCGAACATGCTGTATATGGTACAAAGCTTAACATAGACATGTCTGTTTTAATTTCATCGATAATTTACTGGCTTATGTATACCCATTGTGGAAGTAGCTGACATGCCAGCTTCTACCTCATTTTACTAGCATGTGAGTTTCTTATAGACTTATTAAGATACTTCATTATCATTGAGTAATCTGATACAACAGAAGACAAATAAATGCATACAAAAGTAAACCTCACTAATATTATAAACTAGCTTTCGCCCGCGACTCAGTCCGCGTGGAATAAAAAAAAAACAAAAGTGAGTAGCCTATGTGTTCCTCCACATCTATACCAAATTTCATCGAAATCCGTTTACTCGTTTAGGCTACAAACTCTAACAAACATCCATCCATCCATCGCTGTCGAACGGAATAAATAGTATCCTATGTCTGTCTCCTGGCTCTACGCTACCTCCTCACCACTTTTCAGCCATATTGGTGGCCATCTTGAGTTATAAATGGTGTAACTAACACGACTTTCTTTTATATATACATATATATATATATAGATCAAACGTTTAGATGGATGGATGTTTGTTTGTAGCCTAAATGGCTGAATGGATCTCGATGAAATTTGGTATAGATTTAGAGGATAATCTGGAAGAACACATAGGCAACTCACTTTAGTATTATTTATTCCACATGGACGGAGTCACTGGCGAAAGCTAGTGCTATAATAAAACAAAGTATATACCTGTAACTCCATATGTGCATCTCTGGGTGTATAGAATATGAAGCACATAGGAAATGAGGTGCGCCCATCATTGTGTTCCATTTTGTAACTGTAATTATATTAAAAATTGCATTTTAATTTAGATTCAAACAGTAGTAGTCAATATCTGTATTGATTTTAGAAACATTTGGATAAAAGTACATATGAATAAATGTATGTTTAATTTGTGTCAAGGTACTGAAGGTATCAGAGGTCACAAACACAATGGAGCAAATATTCTAGCAAATAAGTTTATATCAAATAAAACTAAGTAAGAGTACTATATCTAGCAACGGACAAGTGAGCCATTATGTACTTGAAAAGATACCTGTATATGATAAATCGAGGCTGGTGTGAGGGCAGTATATCCTGCAGTTCTTCAAGCTCCACACTCTCTAGTTCCTCATCCACTTCCAGCGCTTGTTTTTCTCTGTTTACCTGTAAAATAAAAAAACCAACTGTAACCGTGAAAAACCCCTTTTTCTCCAAAAGTAAAACAGATCTAGAAGTTCTCTATGGACATCCACAACAACAGATAAACTACAAATTTGTCAAAAAAGATAATTCTTATTGCCTTTATTTTCTTACTAGCTGTTCCTGTGCGGCTTCATCTGTGTGAAATTATAAAAACTTTAATTTATTGTTTACATTTGTCAAAATTCAAATGCACAAATGACAACTAAGGTCTTTGACATTGACAATCTTGCTTCCTTGATGTTGGCAGCAACTTATGGTCTCTTTCTCACATAGGATTTTTATCCAATTTATTTATCTCCTAAGTTTAATAGCGTTATAAAATATATAGCCTTAGGCCTGGCTTGTTATTAAAAAAAGAATTATTCAAAAATATGCTGTAATTGCTGACATCTTAGGCAACAAAGAAGTGTGTGTTTACGGTTTATTATATTATATTAAAAGTAAAAAAGTATAGATATAGATTAGCAAGATGAGAAAGTGAATATAGGACCTACCCAATATGCTTTTCTTGCTTTTTACACAAAATAGTGTTTAGGCATACAACTTTATTTTAACATTGAATAAATTACTAATCAGAACAATGCTAAAATGTAAATGTAACAGATAAGATGAACAGTCACTGCAGTTGAATGTTCACTGCTTTATTTACAAGTTCCTGTCTGTAACTAAAATTGATTGTGACTCATTCAATGTTCTATATTTTCTATAACAGAAGCATTGTATAATTGAACAATTGTTAGATGTAATCGTGACAAAATTTACAATATTGCGGGTACGATATAAGGGACAGGAGAACAAATATACTCTACGATGTCATTTATATTTACAGACACTCCCGAACAATTAAGTAAAACCCTTTTCCTGTTTACAAGTTTGAATCTTACCTTTAAAATTAATGCTGAATTAGAATTGTGCTTTTGAAAACGAAACTTCTTTAATACATTTTTTACATCTTCACCGATATCACAAACGTTAACATTTTGCCCCGACATGGTCAACAAATTACATAAAATGTACAATTTTAGGCGAATAAATCGCTATAATACGAATATAGTGGCCAATCCCAAAACTATTCATACGTCAACAAAAGTTATGAACTTGTCAATTCACTCATTTGACGTTGACATTCATTTTTAATGGTTAAGTTGCATTCAGTAAATACTGTCTGTTTTATTGAATTTTCGTAGACTAACTCTGTGCTTTAGGGTTACAGACTTTTTAATTTAACTATAATCTTTTTTTGTCATCATTTACAATATGGATATTATTTTTAGAGATAAATATTCAGTGAATATCCAACGGTTTAATTTGAACGTTATAGAATTGTCTGACTTTTTTGTGTTAAGTTGATCAAAAACATTAGTGTCAAATGTCAATTCACTTCATTTGTCATTGTCAAAAATTAGTTTCTGTTTCTGAAAATTATTGTTATAAATATAACAGTGTTATTTACGGCAAATATCATAGTTGAGTGATAAACGTAAAAACACATCATGATTAAAATTGCGGATTGTGTATTGTAGGTATTTACAATAATCAATATAATTGTGGTAGGTTAGCCTTTGTGTGATTATCATTTTTTAGAAAGTGAACCATACAAAATTCGTTGTATTCATTGTACAATTCTTTACATTGTGATTGTGTGTGGCCTATATAGAAGTCAATAGCAATAACCTTATATGTAAGTATTTCTACAGCTGATAAATTGTAGTTTTTTACTATCGTCTGCTGTATAAAGGTATAAAGAAGTGGTTTAAAAAGTTGTGCGTTACGACAAAATTTTTAGTAGTATTCTTAATATATTCGATATTACTTTTTTAACACATTTCTTACATACGTAATATATAAAAATAAATTCAAACCTTTTTTTCATGACTGTTATGAAACGAAAGATATGTGATAATTTCTGCTTAAAAAAGGGGAGGGAAATATTTTATGTATCTGCTGTAATTTTTCTACTACAATGATATGTCCTTATTGTTTATAAACAATGTCCATGACAATAACAATGTCTGGTCCTATCTTCCTGTTATATTCAAAGCTCTTTTGTTGTAACTATTGTGATTCATAGATGTTGATAAATAGATTTTTACTAACAAGAATTTTTTTATTTAAGTTGGCTGTATGTAAGAGTTTTAACATCTTTTTTTAATCTATTATATTTTTTTTTTAATTTACATTATATCAAAATGTGTAAGATTTGAACCAGCATATAAAAAAAAATTACTGCTAATATGATTTATGCGTTTTCAAAAATACAATACAAGTAGCTAGTTGGACAATAAATGATAAAGATAAATGTCTTACAGTATAGATTAATTTATCTGACAACTTTAATAATACCCATATGAAAACTTGCTAGATTATAGCTTCTTATCTTCATATAACAGTTTTTTATTGCAATAAGTACTAAATAGTAACTAAATGTGGATTTTAAATAAAGCACTTTAAAAAAATGTGATTGAATTAAAAAAAGTCTTAAGTACTTTTAGTTTAAATGAGCTATGTAAGTAAAATCATCATTAATTAGATAAAATGATAGGTTAGTAATTAAATACAGGATTAAATTTTATGTGTGGATTTTCTAATTAATTGCCAGATATCTCTATGTTTTAAAAGGGATTTCTTTGTGAATTGTCCCTTCCATACATCAGTTGTCTATCAGAATTCACTCCCTTCACTATATTCTCTTTCACACAATCAATTCATGCTTTCGTCAGTCTTTATTAAGTCTTAACACTTTCTTATGTGATCATCTCTCTATATATATCCATACCACACTAACTTTTCACTTTTCCTTAATATGTTTTCTGTTATCAAAAGAATTATAATATGAAAATGTTTTTAATCAATCTAGGACATGAGCTAAGTGTGTAGACTTGAAGTATCACTTAACACTAATCTATATTTCTATAATAATATAATAAAGCGTAAACACACATTTCTTTGTTGCCTAAGATGTCAGCATATTTTTGAATAATTCTTTTATTAATAAAAAGCCCTACACTTACGTAACACTTTAGGCTCTATATATTTACGCCATTAAACTTAAGGGGTACATATTTTGGATAAAAACCCTAATGTGGGAAAGGGATCATAAGTTACTGCCAACATCAAGGAAGCAAGATTGCTATGATTTGTCATCATGTCATGTCATGTTGACATTTGCAATTGATAATTTGGCAAATGTATACAATAAAATAAAGTTTTTATAATTTCATGCGGATGAAGCCGCACGGGAACAGCTAGTTAGTTAATAAATATACAAATGAAAATTAGTGTTTGTTTGTCTCCTACATATTCATAGACTTCTGGAGAGATCTTAATGTCTGGTTTAATATTTCAAGTTTATGCCTTAAAAATATAAAAAATTGAATAAAAAAAAGTTTATTTTTTTTTTGGAAATTCTGACAATGTGACTGTTTTAACATTATTTTTTTATGTTATTATACACAACTATTTTATATTTTTATAGACATACATTAAAGTAGATTTTTGTACAAAATGTAATAATTTTTAATGTACAATATTATGACTGTTTTATTATCTTTTACAGATGAAATGAGAATATGAAGAAATCCAATTGTTATTGAGAAGAAATCGAAAACAAGATGACTTCACCTAGTAAGTGTCAACTATTTAAATATGTGGACACTATTTTTGTTTTTACATTTCACGTCAGAATTATATATAGCCTATATTACTTAGGGATAATGTAGAATAATGATAAAAGGAGTTTTTAGAATCCAGTAGTTTTTGAGTATATTAAAAATAAACGTGAACCATATATAGTGTGAAAATTAAACTATTAGTACCAGATATTTGAATTTGACTGGACTTATTGTTCAAATTGATTGGTTAAATATGTTGCAATTTTTAACTAAATTTATTTTAAAAGTCATTGATGTCCTTGAGTGCGATCGCCGCATGTCGCGATGTGCCGCTAACTCGGCCACAAAGCCGCGTTTGCAGTGCCGAATGATAACTACCAGTGGACGATAACGAAGGCAATTGCCCGCTCGAGTGTACATTACATAGTAACGCCAATTCATAACTTTATATACTAGCTTTTGCACGCGACTCCGTCCGTGGTATTATGTAAAACGAGTAGCCTATGTGTTCTATCAGACTATCCTCTGCATATACCAAATTTCATCGAAATCCGTTCAGTCGTTTAGGCTACAAACTCTAACAAACATCCATCCATCTCAACTTTCGCTTTTATAATATTAGTATGATAGTATGATAATGAATTGTATGGTTTATTATTACTTGTTGTGCTTTACAAAGTCTTTGTTATGTATGCGTGTACTTTGCTTAAAAAGGAACGGTCGGCTGCGCCCGACGACAGCGTCTATGTGACGTCAATAAACCAGTCTGCACTAAGCAAGCGCTGTTTTAATTACTCCTCCACATATCTATCACTGGCGACGAGAAATCGAAGTACCCACGTGTGAAAAGCTTTTTTCAAAATGTCTGTTGGACAGTTTGGTGTTTTGTCTTGTTTTAACCACTGTGAACAGACTTGGGAAACATATAAGAGTCGCATAACGCAATGGTTTATTGCTAATGATATAAACCATTTAACCGATGCGACGGGAGTAAAGCGGCGCGCGATATTGCTGAGTGCATTCTCAGAGGGTACCTTTAAATTGGCTTCGGATTTATCCTTCTTCTATCTATCAGTCTTGCCAGTATATCAGATGTGAGTACATCAGCTCTGAACCGATTCAGAAGATCAGCCCACATATCTGAACCATTGAGCTATGGCTCAACGTGATGAACTATGCTATGCAGGTACATATACCTCTATGCAGGTGTAATTGAACTTATCTTAGACCGATTCACTGATCTGTTACATTCGAACCGTGAGCTGATTTTCAAGTCATGAATTTACCAGAGTTACCCATGTCTAATGTTGATTGATGAATTTTAATTTGATGTCTAACAGTATGTACAAGTGACGCCGATAGATGGCGTTGTTTGTAACAATATGTTTTCCGCACAGAGCGGAATGAAAAATATCATAGTCTCTGGCTACCTAAGTTACCAGCGTGAAGTATAATTATTCTATTTCTATTTTCAATACAAATGATAGTGAACACAATTTAATAACAGAAAGCTTTCCAATAAATAACCAAGGATCCACTTATAATCATACTTCATATTTCATACTTGATATTATAAATGTGAAAGTTTAGATGGATGTATGGATGTTTGTTAGAGTTAGTAGCCTAAACGGCTGAACGGATCTTCATGAAATTCCGCACAGATATAGAACATGTTATATAAGAACACATAGGCTACTTTTTATCCTGGAAATAGTTACGGTTCCCGTGGGATACATTATTTTTGTTTTTTAATGTTTACTCGATAATTCTGCAACGGTTCAACATATCTTATTGTAATTTGGCACAGATATAAAACAAAGTCTGGAGTACATGTGGAATAAAGTTCTTCAAAAAATATCCGGTTCGCGAGGGATACGTAGTTTTTTATTATTTACATATGATAGTTCGTATGTTTTCTAATACCACGCGGACGAAGTCGCGGGCAACAGCTATTTTTATATAGGTTACATATTTTGTCTTTTATATAATTTGTTATTGCTTAATAGTAAATAATTAATAGTAATAATCTGTTTTGTTCCCAGGCGAAGACACAGAAATGCTGGAAAAACCGCCTCCGTAAGTGTAATTCCCCAATACATTTGAGCGCAATGTTATCATTTTTATTTTTATTAAAGACCTTGTTATTCATATATGTAAATATAGATGATGCGTATAATAACTATTATAATGCATTAGTTTGAAAGTTTTAAGGCAAATTTGTCAAAAGTCTATGAGTTTTCATACTAGATCTAGAAACAGCTGTATTAAATATATTGTCGTCTCCCTCTCTCTCCCCCCCTCTCTCTCTCTCCCCTTCTCTATGTAAGAAACAGAGACAGCAATATGTTTAAACGTTTTCGGTAGTGAGTTCAATTATAAAATTCTAGAAATGAGGAAATCTTGAGAACCTTGACAATATCCTGTATTTGACAAATATAATTTGTATTAGCGATAGCCATGTTTATTTTATTTACATCAATATTTGTATATAAACATTTTCAAATAACCACAATGTTACTGCAATGATAAACCTTACCCAGTCTGTTTGTACCTTGCATTCAAAAGTTTCCTTCATTCTCAATATTATGTAAGAAAATTTGCCATTTTGAATCTTAATATTTACCGAATAAGGTCTAATATTCTAATCAACAGTTATAGTTCATGTAATTTCTCAAGAGGCAGGCAAGGACCGAATAACTATTACAGCTTAATCATTATAGTGTTGTGTTGTGTAACAATTGTTTTTTGTCGATACTTTTTGGTTTTATTATTTACTAGCTTTCGCCCGCGACTCCGTCCGCGTGAAATTAGAAAAACAAAAGTGAGTAGCCTGTGTGTTCTTCCAGACTATCCTCTACATCTATGCCAAATTTCATCGAGATCCGTTCAGCCGTTTAGGCTACAAACTCTAACAAACATCCATCCATCCATCAAATCTTTCGCATTTATAATATTATAGTAAGTAAGATGTAATTATATTTATGCAATTATTTGCCATAATCTCCTAATGCAGTAATTTAGAAATTCAAGTTAACAAAGTAACGACGTTTACAAACATATAAGTGTTTAGAATATTTTGACTAAAATGCTGCAATAGTCTAGTGACGTTCTCAGTGAGATATTTAATACAAGAACCGTTTTAAATTGCGCAAAATATTTCATTTCATCATGTCACACACGTAATCGCCTTGTTCAAATGTTAGGTATACCAAATTGTCGATATCTCGTTTCGCATTACGCACATCACTAACACTTTCATTCACCCACATAGTGCGGTACAGTCCAGTGCTGACGCGTGATTGCGCGGAATTGGTCGCGTTTTGAGCGCGCGTTTTCCATTCACAATTTCACGTTACGAAAGTTACGTACTATATCGGACAATAATTGTGAGAGTGTCTTGTGTACTTGATTTTTTTATTAATTTTGATATATTAAGATTTGCGACCGTTTTACCAGGTTTTTGTTTGATGTTTAAGGATTAGAAAAACTTTGAGTTTTCACTTAATAGTAACATTAAGTATTTGTTATTAAGTTTACGTAGATTGTGATTAGAATAACAAATCACTTTTCATTTAATACAAAAACATTAGGAAACTGCATTCCTATTTAAAGTGGGTTTACACAGAATTCGGGATACAGCAATATTTTTCACTAATGTTTGATCAGTGAAACCCTCTCTTATTTCTATCCATTTGTGGACGTCTACTAATTTACTATTGCATGTCCTTTAAAGGTTGCTAAACTCTTATATTAATAATACTTAATATTGGTTCGTTCCGTGATATCTCGGAATCGAACTCCCTATCGCCGTGCTTACTGAAGCACGGCTATTTCGCCAATTTTTTTAATAATTGTTATTGATATTTGTTATCTTATTAGATTAGATGTTTTATATTTTTAAATAACGTACTTGTACCAATTAATTGGAGGGGGGGGGGCACTTGAACCCGCCCCCCTGGTGATGTCCATGCAAACAGCTATGCAAGAACTTTTGAACTGATGACTTAGAATGATACAGATGTCAATATGTTTTATACAAGTGTTTCAGCAGTGTAAACCAACGGTTAATGTTCAACTATTACAGTATTATTTAATTGAATATTTCGCGGTGACTTTTGTATGACAATGAGGGCGATAAGTACACTCGAGTGTTTACGTATAACAAACGTTGAACTAAAAGGTTTTCGCAAAATACTAACATGTATAATTTCTATAACTACATATTTATAATGAACCAGGGATCTTCGGTCTTTCTTTAGTACTTAATAAAAAGTCTATTTTGGTACTTTTCTGAGAAGGATCGTTATTACTTGATAGATTTATTTTGTTTTCGCATAAGGCAACAATGTTAGCTTAACACGTACACTGCCTTCTGGCTGACATTATCAATTATTGAGCATTTCTGTCATAGAGGAAATAAATATGACCATACCTATGTCAAACAAGCATGTGAAAGACGTGAGAGTGGCAAGCATGTAAGAGAGGCTACTATCGGTAGTTAGTCAGAAAATATGTTAAAAGTCCATGGACATAGAAGGAGGGCGCTAGTGTGCTATCATCTAATTTCACTTATGCCCACCAAATAACTTGTCGGTCTACATCGATCACAGACAGTTTTTACTAAGTCAGAATGGATCACGTGCATCCGGCAAACAGACCTTGACTTTGTTTTTTAGTGACTAAAAACTGCCACTGTTATGATTTATCTTTGCTCCATTCTTTAAAACTAACGTAGATTTAATTGAATTGAGAATATTTACTTTGTGATGTGAACACCTTGGTGTCCCCATGTCGCTTATATCATCATCAACTCGCCCTTGTTCTTACTCAAGGTTGCATGGTATGTGCTGCTCTTCTATACATCTTTATCAGCTGTCATATGGAGACGCCTATATGCATTTCGATTATTTGTTGACCCTCAAAGAGATAATTTGTTTTAGAAAGGTTAAAAACAAATGAAGTTTGTTTTATAAACAAAACTCGTTGCCAATTGTTTTGAAGAATGCCAAATAAAACAATTGGTATGACATTGTTCTTGTACCGTTGTTTAGTTGTTTGTGTGAAGAAAGCACTCGGCCGTTTGTACAGATGTTCCTATAAAGATTGTTTGTACCGAACTTATTACAAGTGAGTTTGTTTGTTTTTTAATAAAGGTGTTCAACTAATGTACATATCTATTTATATGGGGCTGACTCCAAATTACTTAAAAAACCTTTATCGACTAAAGACTCGCGTCTCTATTCACGCGTGATAGTCTATAATAGTAGGGGCTGTGCCATTAAACATTCATTGCTCATAGGAAATAGGTTCTTAGTCTCACGTACTTCTTTTCCCCTCAATTTCGAACTCCCCCAATCTGGGAGCCGTTTTCTAAGCTACGTTTATAATTGGGGCATGTAAGAAATGAGGTTAGTTGATTACAAAAAAGTTTTACTTACATTAGCTACCTAATGTTATGTAAAAATTTAAACTCGTTCCCATGGATTAGTTCTTTATCCCGCCTTTTTTCATCATCATCAACTTGCCCTTATCCCTTACGGAGGGTCGGCACAGTATGTGTTACTCTTCCATACATTTCTATCAGCCGTCATATATGAATCCACTCCCTTCTTAAGCATATCCTCTTTCACACAATCCATCCATACTTTCTTTGGTCTCCCTCTTCCTTTGTAGCCATCCACATTCAATCTTAACACTTTCTGGTTTATGTCCCCATCGTCTCGTCGCATAACATGTCCATACCACGCTCACCTTTTGCTTCTCAATTTCTCCACCACTGGCGCTACTTTCAAACTTCCTCTAATATACACATTTTTATCCCGTCTTTTTTAACAAATCTAAATTCAAACTTCGTACAAATGTAACGGAGTACTTCAGTTCTATCTACTTTTTAATACGCAATTAATAAAATCAAATAAATAAAGTACTAGATTGCCTGTAGTAAAACGACCACTATCTCGAGTTTTATGCCGTTTAGATATGCATCCTTATCAAATATAATCAATAAACAAATATATTCATTCAAAACATTCCTGGAATATATAAAACCATATAAATAACGACTGTTCCTTTGTACTTTTACAACCTCAATAGTTCTTTACACACAATAATTATTATCAATTCAAAATAGAATCATTGTAATCTAGATAAAAATACATTATCAATGATAAACTCGGTGTACCCACTAGTTTCCCCCCCTTCTCTTGTAAAAAACGTGAAATAACATAAAGAATTGATAATAACTTTTTTTTTAAAGCGATGGTAATCGAACGGTAAATATTACAACCATAAACTCTATAAACGGTTGTACTTCCGGAGATTAACTAAATATTATAACTCTATGGTCTAAAAACATCCCCAAAGGATATAGTTATGGCTACGATGAATCAAATGCCACTAATTGTTTTCCGACTATTATTATAACTACAATAGATATATGTTTTATAAACAATATTTAGATGTACGTAACTATGAACGGTCACAATGTACAAGTCATCATCTAATAATATTGTTTTAAATGATTCAGTCGTTAGTTGACAAGTCATGAGCAGAGCCCAGTATACTAAACATCAGATAATATCGCACGAAATCTATAACATTTGAAAATAAACAAAGGTAATTACTTATTAGTCATCACATACTTAGAACCTATACTGTAATTCGAACTTAATGTCGACTAGAAAGTATGCAATACTAGCTGTTGCTCGCGAATATGTCCGTGTCGAAATAAAAAATAGTAAAAAATTATAGCCTATGTTACTCAATTGTAACGTAGCTATATAATGGTGAAAGAATTTTCGATATCGGCCCATTAGATTTTGAGTTGTTTAGTTAGTAGTTGGACATGTTATGCGACTTGACGGTGGGGACATAAACCAGAAAGTGTTGAGAATGAATGTGGATGGCTACAAAGGAAGAACGACGAAAGTATGGATGGATTGTGTGAAAGAGGATATAGAAGGGAGTGGATTCAGATATGACGGCTGATAGAAATGTATGGAAGAGTAGCACATACTGTGCCGACCCTCCGTAAGGGATAAGGGCAAGTTGATGATGAGATTTTGAAGTTTCAATACATACAAAAATACAAATCTTTCCTAATAATATTAGTATAGATAACAATACTATTTTAGATGTTGACCATTAATGTTTGAACGTTGCTATACAGATTAGCGATTGTATTTGGTAACATGCGACTTGACTTGGAAATTGTTTATGTAAAATGTAGTGGCGATGATGTGATTTTTTGATATAAATTAGTCAATCTAATAACCAATTAATTTTCAATGAAGAATTTCTTTTTACCATTATTGAAATTAATTCCGTCACCCTTCACTAATTCTGGAAAAAGTATACAGTTTGATATAATCGTACAGTTAAAACTGAAGGTATAAAGCCAGCTTAAACGGCTATATCATCGTAACTTTATGGTTTTGTTTTTCAAAGTCACTTCTAATGATTATCTTGTTTTGATGAAAAATATGTACCAATTGCCCATGAAATAATTAACAATCTTTTCATATAATCGTAATAATACAAAGAGGAAAATTAATTAATTTAACATTGAGGAAATTAAACGAATTGGACATTGACTCTATCGTTTAATATTAACTGAATGCGCTTCGATTTGACCTCGCACCTTTGGAATTAATTTTTAATTGTATTCCATTCCTTTCGTACATCGTAAGGTTTTTACGAATACATCACAGTAATAACCTTTTGTACATCTATACTAATACTAGCTGCTCCCTTGCGGCTTCATCCGCATGCAATTTAAAAAACTTTATTTTATTATTTACATTTGTCAAATTCTCAATTGTAAATGTCAAAATACCAATTACCTTACTATGGCAATCTTGCTTCCTTGATGTTAGCAGCAACTTATGGTCTCTTTCCCACAAAGGTTTTTATTCAAAATATTTACCCTTTAAGTTTAATGGCGTAAAAATGTATAGCCTAAAGCGTGACGTAAGTGTAGGGCTTTTCATTAAAAAAGAATTATTCAAAAATATTCTGTGATTGCTGACATCTTAGGCAACAGAGAAGTGTGTGTTTACGCTTTATTATATTAGTATAGATTATAAAGAGATTGATTGAGATAATAAAGATATTTTTGTTTGTTTGCATACGCGCCAAAACTGAATTTTTCATTGTCCCTGGTGACATGGCTATATTTATTGATAGATTTTTTTAAATTCTATTCAGACAAAGCCACGATCAAAAGCTAGTTTTGTTTATTGAAATGTTATTGTCATTAGATAACGCTGTAGTTTTAGGAAGTAGTCACTTACATCATTGAATAAATAGTTTACACGCAGACCTCTTTTAAAATTTTACTGGTTTTAGCAAACCTTGTTACATTTCTTCAACTTGTAAACTCTGGGTCACACATACTGGTTCTTCCGTGGACCTGCGCGAATTAATTACATAAAAAAAGATATTTTAATTTTATACTCTAGTGTGTTCGTTGGTTAATGCTCTCATTACGTAGTGTCTGCGCCGGCGCAACTTTCACTTCGTTTCCGATGTTTATCGTTCAATGCGTTTTAGAGCTCTACCATTTTTTAGACCAATCGAAGTATTTTGCAATGTTGTCACTTTCTTTTAATTAGCAATAGTATTCGGATCGTTTTATTTAGTTTCAAATATCGTAAAGAAAAAACTTACGTAATATTACTGTTTTAAAATATTTATATAGCATTTAAAGATTTTACAAAAAAATGATCGTTGAGTAAAAAAAAAACAACTCATAATCCAAAGGAGTAGGCACAGACTTGGACACATGCATACAATCACGTTGATTTCAGATGTTCAATAAAATAAAACAAAATTCTGTTAATTTGTCTTTCGACTGTATTAACAATTTGACAGCGACAGATATCGTACCCTAATCATGTGGCTTGTTTTATCTAGTGTAGTGCGCACTAGTACACAAGCCACTGGTGCCGTGCGCGTTAAAGCAATTAGCTATAATGACAGGTTGCGCACGGCTTGATACTAAAATCCTTATATGTTATGTACAACATGAGTGAGAATTAGTGTTGTGTTTAAGATAAGTAATAAATGGACGTGTTATTTATGTTAAGGTTATGTAGTGGTATAAACTTCTCTACTAACATCGGAGAATCTTTCATTTGTTTGGAATACGTGGGTTTAGGGTACGTAGTAAAGTCGCTTTTACTAGTCAATGACATTAAAAGTAGAATACAATCGATTCTTTCGCATATTTAATTTAATTATTTGTATTATTTATACTTGATAACGCCCCACCCATATTTACCACTTTGGTAGTCTTTTGTTTGTGTAGATTGTAGATAAGCGCGTGTTTAAAAACAATTATAACCTAAAGATGGTTTACACTGCTTAAATATTGATTCATTAATCTTGAGCTTTCACTGTCTACATTAAATGTACAATAACATTGTCATCTTCCTCATATAGTTAAAAAAACAGAGATCGAAATAGTAAATTTTTGTGCAGGTGTTGTGATTACGCACACTAAGAACTATTAAATCATCGCTTTTAGGTTTTCTGTGATTACACATTGTACAAATATTTTTCAAGTTTTATCATAGCCTATTTTATTACGATCGTAGTCAACTATAGTAGATTACAAAGTAATTCTGAATTCCATATCGTTATTAAAAAGTAGTGACAATAATTATAATTTGTGATTAAGATTCAGGTTAAAAATTAATATAAAAGACAAGTAACATAGATTAGTGATAAAGTGTGACAATGCAATAGTGAACAGTTCAATCAGGATGCTGTCCAGGGGTATTAAATACAAACGGCTCGATGATATCGAGATCAGGTGAGTTTATATATGCTTAAATATCTGTTATAATTTATAAGATCAAAACGTACAAATGTTTTTAATATAAAATATATTTTTTTAAGAATCTGCAATCAACAGAGTGTTCCCTGCAATAAACAGAGTAGTCCCTAAAGGGTTGTAATTGTTGTGACCTAGGACTTTGTGAGAAAATATTCATGAATTTGTATTAGATTTGTGCATCGTCTCTCACAAATATCATGAAAATTTTGTC
Organism: Papilio memnon; assembly: GCA_003118335.3. NCBI lineage: Eukaryota > Metazoa > Arthropoda > Insecta > Lepidoptera > Papilionidae > Papilio > Papilio memnon. The sequence continues at coordinate 5,568,438 of LD688989.1, forward strand.
GATGACTACGAATATTTTCTCGCAAACCAGATATCTCAGTTCTTGTATTTGAACTGATTTCTAAATATTCTGTGACTTTAACCCTTAAATGCATGGGTTTTTATTGCGCACTGGAAAGTATTTAGGTATATAACATAAAAAAAATCTGCTATGAAAAAACACTCAATATATTTATTATCTATGGTCGTCATAGTGCGTACGGAAACACATACCACACGGTTTCAATAAAATAACGTAAAACGTGGTATGTATACATTTGGCAACAAGATGCATTTAAGGGTTAACACTTGGAGAAAATATTTTTTATAAAAGTTTTCGAACGTTTTCGAACAAGTAGATTGATCAGTAGATACTTTTAAAGTACATTATCTTGATATGTGTTTCAACATATGTAATCTTATATATCTGTTTCGCTTTTCCTTTACAAGATGGAATAAACTGATTGTGTATTGGAACATAATATGTATATCTATTAAAGATCTAGGGTTTTCGTTAATCTTACTTCTTATTATTATAAATGCGAAAGTTTAGATGGATGTTTGTTAGAGTTTGTAGCCTAAACTGCTGAACGGATCTCGACTAAATTTGACACAGATGTAGAATGTAGTCTGGAAGAACACAAAAGCTACTTGCATTCTAACTCCAATATAAGTTCGAATCTTCACCTCCTCTACCAAAAACCGTCATCGTCAAAATAACGAAAACCACAAGGACAAGTTACAACGTTAACCTGTCCATTTATAGAGGTTAGTTGTAGAAAGTCACAGTTTAGTGTAGGATAAAGTTAGGTGATGTGAATAGAAAAACATAAGTAACATAAATTAGCAGTTTAACCTTGGGTTTCATTGCCGAAGTACTCATACAAATTTATATCGTTATCTCTTTCGTTTTCGTTTGTAAAAAGAGAGAAAACGTGTTTAATGGTTTTGCAGTGGGAACTACAGGGAACATGTTACCGTTGGTTGCGGTTTTAACTTCCTTTGTGGAAATATTGATATGGTTTATGTGCCTGTTACAATCGAAGTTTTTTTGTATAATATAAAATCTATATTTTTTATGAATTTTTCGTTATTTTTCGTGAATTCTCTATCTTAATAGGATAGAAACAATAATACGATATCTTATCCTGCTCTATAATCGAACATATCTTTGAAGGACGGGAGTTGTGGACATGGTTATGCGACTGAGCTAGGGCTGTCAACTTTCAATAAACGTTGACTTGAAAAAAAAAATACATGACTTCGAGTGACTTGTAAACCCTCGAGTCTTTGTAAATGATTAATACATCCACTGACCTGAAGTGAGCAGCATAGCTTGAATACACCTTATACCGAAGAGTGACATCCCTAGTTGTATCGTGTTATAGATAACTAATATCTTATCGACTATATTGAAAATATCTAGAATCTTTAGAAAAATGAGGACGCATACCCGTTTATTTTATTCCATTTTTACGGTCGCATTTAGAGATGCACATCTTTGACTAAACTAACGCACAACTGTTGTGCGATTGTCGAATGTTTCGCAGCCAATTCAACTGTTTAGTGGAACAACTAAGTCGAGTAGTGTGCGCACCTCCATATAAGCTCCTAGGAATTAGCTAGTTTCAGATGTGCGCACGCTCTTAGCGAGTAAGAAAATGGAGAAGGGCTACGCCATATCTAAGGTAATGTATGTACGACGATGTATGGATGACGCTGCGCCCCACAAAGTAATCTTTGCAAAATGCAGTTGCGATATAATTATCGCAACTGCATTTTGCAACCAGTTTTGCCATTTTTTACAAATTCACTTATTTGCTAATTCCAAAAAATTATGTGAGCTTCTAAAATCTATATTAGGAGCTTGGAAATTTCAGCAAATAGAAGAATTTAATATGCGGTGAGATATTGACGTAAAACTTGTCTGCGAGTGGGAGTGATCGGCGTCCGGGAATGTAATGAAAAATTCCTTACATTGTTCGCGGGCGTAGGTTTATATCTAGGGATGTCACGTTTTAAGTTTGAGATTCGTAAAAATTTACTTTTATGGAGACAATACGATACCGGTTGTTAATATCAATAAACTAGCTTTCGCCCGCGACTCCGTCCGCGCGGAATTAAAAATAACAAAAGCAAGTAGCCTATGTGTTCCTTCAGACTATCCTCTACATCCATGCCAAATTTCATCGATATCCGTTCAGCCGTTTAGGCTACAAACTCTAACAAACATCCATCCATCCATCTAAACTTTCGCATTTATAATATTAGTAAGATTAAAAATGAATTCGACTAATTCTTTGACTTCAACATGTCGACTTAACATAAAATCAAATTTGTTTGTAGAAAATGGCTCGCTAATCTATATTGAAACTAAAAAGTTTTGTATATTTAGATTTTTTTATTCTTCATCAGAAATCAAGGATCATGGTAATATTTACAAGAAAATAATTTCTTTTATTTTGTTACTATTTGTGCCAACCCTACATCTATATGAAGGTTTTACTATTAGCCGTTCTTAGTGTAATTTCTTCAATTAATAAAGCCTATCACAATTAAGTAAAGTTTTAGTGTTACTATGTATTCCGGTTATTTCGCAAGGTCACTTATCAGTACTACATACTCCACATTTGTGAGAGTTACATAATTGAGCAATGCCATGAACCGGACACAGCGAAAGGCAAAGCCTTGGACTGAACGTGCCAGTGCACTAGTTACAGTAATCGTATGTTATGGTTTTAATGGAGTCCGCACTGAAGATTTTTTTTAATAAGAAATGGGAAACGAGTGGCTGGAACACAGAGGTGAGTAAGGACGCCCATGGACATCCGCAATACCTGAGGAACTAAAGATGCGTCGCCGGCCTTTGAGAAAATGGCAAGCTCGCTTCTTGAAGCACCCTAAGCGATCATTGTAACTATTCTACAGTGTTCTGTGTAATCAGTAATCTTTTAAATTTGCATTGCATACCCTCTGCATTTAAATGATCTATGTCAATGCATACACAAGGATAAACGAAGGAGGAAAAATGTTGATTATATTATTGGGTCGAACTAATGTAAACGAAGGAAGGAAACTGCTAGTGTCGGATGTCAATGTTAAAACTCTCTTTGTTAATTTAAAAATAAAAAAATCCGATTGAATGTATAGGAATTTAGAAAAATACGATTCGAATTCTCGTTTCAAAATCGATTCATAGTTGAAATACAAACGCGCAAAATATTCCGCCTTTCTAACTATTTAACTCTTAAATGCACGATTTTTTCGTTTTAAATACCATAAATTGAAACGGGTAGTAAATTGCACATAGATTAAGGAAATAAAGAAAAAAAATGATTTTTCAAAATAGTCTATCGCATAAGGAAGAAAAGACATGTGTAAATGCACCATCATGCATTTAAGGGTTAAAGAGAGTCGGAAGTATGCAAGAATAATAGTGACGTTCCACATGATCAATACCTCAACGTTCGAAGTATCGATACAATAGTCCGTTGGAACGCAGTATTGCGGAAACTTGGATAATCGACATTGTTGGGTAATGTTACTCAAGGCGGTTCGCTTTATAATCTGTATTACGATAGGAAACGCAATATTGTTATGCATATCTATTAGTAATAAGTTCATTAAAAAACAAAGAACACGATAAACAAACATCTTATAACCTGAACGCTGTATTTTAATTATTTAAAAACACATTAATTCTTAGAAACGTGACCGTAAATGTAAACTTGTAATGATTATTTATCCCAGATCTATGTCTGCGTCACCCGCGTGTTTGTTAAACAATGGAGGGAAAATTTTGGCGCGCAAGATGGCGGCGTATGCTAACATTAGAGTACTTTCCTCGTGACCATACGATGCTGCGACCTTTAGCAATGTGACATGATAATAATGTCGGAAACAATTGATCAAGAATGTCAATGGAAGTGTGAATTATTTAATTCATTTAAATGTTTATTTTTTTAGGGATTTACTTATGCGTAACCCCCACCCCTTCTTTGAGAGTAGCCCCAGTGGTAGAGAAGGTAAGGTGTAAAAGGTTAGCATGGTATGGGCATGTTATAAGGAGGGATGAATCATGTTACAAGGAGAACGTTAGTTATGAGTGTGGAGGTACACCGGTAGAGATAGACCTAGAAAGAGATGGAT
>LD688989.1:5615755-5631137 GCA_003118335.3 Papilio memnon
AAATTATGTACATATGAAAATTCGAAAAATCACATTGGTACATGACGGCGGGATTCGAACCCAAGACCTGTACATTACAAATCAAGTGCTTAAACCACTGAGCCTCCGACGCTCGCTAATCTAATATCTCTATAATCTTACTTACTAATATTATCAATGCGAAAGTTTGGATGGATGTTTGTAAGTCTGTAGCCTAAACTGTGGAACAGATTTTGATGAAATTTACATTAGTAGAGGATAGTTTGAAACACAGATGCTTAAATTTTTTTTAATTTCCGCGCGGACAGAATCGTGGGCGAAACTTAGTCATTGACCGACTTCCAAAAAGAAGGAGGTACTCAAGTCGTCTGTATGTTTTTTTTTTACTTAAACAGTCCCTTAGCGTGAATTGCTCCTTAAGGGTCGTTTGCAGTAGGCTAGTACCAAGAACAATATAGTAACTAAATGGATAACGTTAATTAGGCAGTAGAGTATTTTAGCTACTCATTACTCGGTAGTCACCTAAATTAGTAGCCTAATGAGTACTAGCCTTAATACCTAGGTCATAGGCTAGTAATTTAGTAATTCAAACGTGATTAACATTTAGGTCAAGTAGGTTAGCAAATCATATAGACGGGAGTGTTTAGCAGTAGCTAAATTTGACTAAAATACTCGACACTAATTAACTATCCTAAGGGTCTGTCCCACCACTGGCTGATAGCTCAGATAGCCTAAAAATGACGTCATTGACAGATAAGAGAATAAAATCCGATATTTCCATCACACATTTTACACGTTGGATTGTTATCAATTTACACTTTGGTGGGACAGGCCTTAAGTGACCACTGTTTTTTTTAGTAAATAAGTATACCTACCTATAAATGCTTCCTCCTTTCTTAACATCCATGAGAGCCGCCCACATAGCTTCGTTAGAGTACCTCCTGTTAGGGTTGAATTTTCCCATCATCACCCTTTCTAAATCCTTACGGGACAGTCCAGATGAGCTAACTTCTTTACCTTCTAGAAATTGATCTAAATCAGATTTTAATACAGTGTCACCGATATCCATGTTTTTATCTTTGAAAATCGGTGGCCGACCTCGTCTGCGTATCTGAGGTTTCTCCCCAGATTTAGGGTAATCCTTACTAACGGTTTTCGGTTTAGGAATAAGTTCAACTTCGGATTTTTGATTTTTTGCATCACTTTTGGATTTCTTTGTCTGATTAGCTTTTAGTAAAGATACTTCGAGCTCGCCGTTTTGTTCTAGCCACGATTTGTAATAATCATTTTCGGCGTTTTTTTGTACGCACGCGTCCTCCGGTGCCGTGTTATTTGTTTCAAGGCCATATTTCGAGAATTCATTTTGTATTTCTGATGTATTCATTTTGGATAACTTTCTAATATATTCGTAATTGGTTTTTGATAGATTTTGCAGTTTAGCATGAAACAATAATTCACTTTCCGGTTTCACTCGTATATATGAACCTGAAATGGGGAAAAAATATGAAAAAAAAATGGTCAAAAATAGTGAACCATGAATGTCCTTTAAAAATGACAAATGACATGTCTGTAAGATAGAAAATAAAATAAAAATCGTACGACCAAACCATTTTGCAGTAATAAAAACATTCATGGTTCAATTTCTACTAATATAACTACCAATTTGGTAATATTTAAAAATGGCCTACCTTACAGACATTCATTGTTCATATTTTTACAATGTCCATTCACAATATGATCTTCGCTTTATACTTGGATATACACACGCACAAAAAACGATATTTTTTCCCGATTCCAACACGGTAACGAATTAAAAAAATTACCCTCCCATAAGGTTATAAAAAATTTTATAAACAAAAAAACGTTAACTAATAAAAGCAAGTGACAAAACAGAAGTCACATTGCAAACAAACATTGAGAAAATATCAAAAAAAAAAATAATCTAAAAAAAATCTTACCTGAGGTTTGACCTAAACTGCTGCCTGGTTTTCCAGATTCCTCTTCCTGGAAGATACAATTTTAAGATTGACAAAAAAAACGCAGACTATGTAATTTTTTTTCTGTAACTACTACATATTAAAATCGTAATTTTTTAATTGGATGAATTTTTGATTTTTTTTTATTTTGACACAAAGAGTATTAAAAGCTGGTAAAAAACTTTTTTTTTTAATTCATTTATGTCATCCTACATGTGATAACTTACCTCGTTATATTCCATATTCTCATTGTCCAGTTCTCCGTAATAAAGTCCATCCTCTTCCACCGTCTCCTCCTTCACCTCGGGGTTCCTCTCCCTGTCTTCAGACTTCCGTTTCTTAGTGCCGTTCGTTGTCGCGCTAACATTGGCGGCCTTCTGCTGTTGGTTTGTTGGACCTGAGGGTACGACAATTTATAAAATGACAAGATATAAATATCTTAGATATCAGCACATAGTTTCTATATTTTTTATTGTATTTTCTACTTCTTAATTTTAGTTAACAATGAATACCTGGCTGGTTTAGAATTATGAGACATAAAAAGTGTGACATATCGCAATAAATTCCTTTATCGAATTTTATAGTGAACTATCTCTGTTCATTCAGAATTAGCTATGTTCTTCTAACTACCTGTGTTTTTTTTCAGATTTTTCATCCAAATTTCATCAAGATCCGGTAAGCCCTTTTGGGCATAACATAACATGGGGCGGCAGCTGATGATCTGGGGGAAGGGGGGTAGTTCTAAAGTCCTGTTATTTGTTAAAACATGGTCGTCTCACCATTAGTGGTATCTCTATGCGTGGCGAGCAGCGCCTCGCTCGCCACCGTGAAGTCTTTGCTCTCTGTACCGGAGCTCGTCTCCGAAGTCATCCCGCTGGTGTCACTCGAGCATAGTCCTGCAACCAATCATGTTTATACACACTGTTAAATGGTCACTAAGGGAGCCGCTTAGTGTAGAAACTAGTATGTAACTATTAAACAAGTGTAAAGACATAAAATGGATGTATTTTGAAATAAAAAAAATCAATTGATGTCAACAGTTGATGCAATTTCTTTGTAAGTAGGAGTTTCTAAAGAAGATAAAAGGAAACCTTTCATCTAGGTCTAGATGGTTAGAGCTTTCTTGCCATACACTTAATTGTTTTCGACTGACCTCTGATCTGCAGCGCTTCAGCAGATTTGAGAAGACTGGGCAGTTCCTCCTGCGTCACATTCACTTCGCCCTTGTACATGAAGTCAACTAGGGCCTGCATCTCACTGAACCTGTACATAATTATTTTTCTTGACCTATGACGTCATAATGTCACGGGGTGAATTAGCTTTTAAAAAGTATTGGACATATGATTGTTCACGACTTCGCCCGCGTGAATTTATAAAATAATAAAAAACATAGCCTATGTTGTCCACTGATAATGTAATAATGGTGAAAGATTTTTTGAAATCGGCCCAATAGTTTTTGATATATTTCAATACATACAAAAGTACAAATCTTTCCTCTTTATAATATTAGTATGGATATAGATTTTCAAACGTAATTATGTTAATTAGAGAGAGATAACAATAATCATTCTGTCTTTATCTAACCAAATGGTATGTACAGCTGGGGGCAAGCCTATTAACAATAAACTAGACCTCGAAAATCAACTAGACTAAACAATTTTAAAAGTAGACGGGATGTTAGGTTGCATGAACAACATTCTATATTAGTTCAGGTCGATTTAGGCGTTGTATTAAAAATAAACATAAAAGTCAACTATTAAACTAAAAAGATAGACGTGTTAGTGAATTCCAAAATTCAGGTTAAGCAATTTTAGACTCATTCCCACTAAGCAATGTCGCTTTTGGGACTCTGGGAACTGTCCCGTATCATTAACCAGTATAAGTAGATCTCTCACCTCATATCCCGCATGAGGACAATGGGATGCTTGCAGGGGTTCTGCAGCAGCAGGCGCTCGAGGTACGCGCTGCAGGCGGACAGCACCAGCTTGTGGCAGCGCAGTTGCCGCGACTCGCATGCCAGCGTCACGTCCGCGAACTGTTCCGTCAGTAGTAGCCGGGGGAACACCGACTATAAAACAATGATTTATGACGTCATATACCAACAAACTAACTAATTTCAGTCAGTCAGGTTATCTTTTGATTTATTGAGGTGGCCAATTTACGGTAGTAGCGAAACGGAAATTCCAAAAAAAAATACTTCTGATACGATATTAGACTGCCTCACATGTCTAAATGGATAGGGAATTGCTTAGAAATGACAGCTTTTTCTTCGTTAAAGTTATTCTATCTCTATTATTAGTTCGAATCTTTAGCAACGGCACTAACCACAAACGTAGGCATTAAAGTGGGGACAATTAAATAGGCACAAAACACCACGTCTTACTCACTGACCTCTATAAATGGACAGCCTATGTCTAAAAGAAAATTTTGTTCAAATAAATGTTGTTTAACAGTGGCACATAATTACGGCCATACAAGTTGTATGCCTTTTAGTGACATGATTATTTAAATCTCATTGTAGTATTCATACAAACACATTCATACAAATTTCACATAGTAACACTAAGGGCGCACACCTTCGACGTAAACTCTCGCACAACTTGTGCGATTGTCGATTGTTTCGCAGCCAATTCAACTGTTTAGTTGCACAACTAAAATTCGAGTAGTGTTCGCACCTATATAAGCTCATAATCAAAGCCCGACTAAACAGTTGTGCGACAGTTTAGTCAAAGGCGGGCTCTAGTAAGTAAACTCACCTGTAAATTGGTATGGTATGAGTTCCATCTCACACAGAACTGTTGTGGTGGCAACGCCATCTTGCCAGCACTCAACCACAGTTTATATTTAATTTTATAAAAACATAATACTTAAGATATCTTTGGCCGATTATATTTCAGTCCTTATTATAAATTGCAATGCTATTGTTATAAAAAATTGCACAAGTTCAAGAACAACACATTGTCCCGCACATATGATTTATCACAGTTTTATTAAGTAGAAAACATTAAGTACAAGCAATACTTGTTTTATTATATTTTATAAGAAACTTTTAGACTAGACTGTATATATATGTAAATACTGGAACTCGCACTTGCATAATTTTAATACCTGAAACAAAAAAAAAACGATTTAAGCAAACGGAACACCCTGACTTCATAATACCTACAAAATATAAATTTCTTGACAATAATCATTTTAAAACGTCTTTACCATAAAAAATATAAGCAATGCTTCTTAAAAACAGGTAAAACCTTTTATACCGTGACTAGTAACCGGTGCAGATTTATAACAAACTAGCTGTTGCTCGCGACTTCACCCGCGTAAAATTAAAAAAATATAGCCTATGTTACTCACAGACAAATTACCTTTCTAACGGTGAGAGATTTTTTAAAATCGGTCCAGAAGTTTTTGAGTTATTTCAATACATACCAAAATACTAATCTTTCCTCTTTATAATATTAGTATAGATAATTGTAAATAAACATTATTAAGCGTAGGCTTGCGAAATACGAACCATAGATAAAACTAAAGTATTTATACCAAATAATACCAAACCAGCTGTTCCCATGCAGCTTCATCTGCATGAAATTATAAAAACTTTATTTTATTGTACACATTTGTCAAATTATCAATTGCAAATGTCAAAATGACATGACATGATGACAAACCATGGCAATCTTGCTTCCTTGATGTTGGCAGCAACTTATGGCCTCTTTCCCACATTAGTGTTTTTATCCAAAATATTTACCCCTCTAAGTTTAATGGCGTGAAAATATATAGCCTAAAGCGTGACGTAAGTGTAGGGCTTTTTATTAAAAAAAGAATTATTCAAAAATATGCTGTAATTGCTGATATCTTAGGCAACAAAGAAGTGTGTGTTTACGCTTTATTATATTAGTATAGAAATATGGATAATTGACGTCCTTAATAATAAGCTGCGGTCAAAGTTAAAATACGCGTTTAACAGACAGTGTCTAACTACATTTTTTCTGGAGTTAATGCATTTGATAGTTAATGTTTAGTTTGTGAGTAAACTTTACTTAGGGAGAACCTTGGAGGCTTCAAACGAAAGGGACAGCTTACGAGTATATCACGTGTGGGAGGGAGACGACAGTACAGTAACTTTGGCGACTGTAGCAAACAATATGAACACAAAAATCAATAACGAAGCGATAGGGGCCCGGAAGACCCTAACCGTGGTGTCTACATTTGATTCATTCGTTTTTTATATACGACTAGCCCTTGCTCGCGACTTCACCCGCGTGAAATTTAATAATAAAAAGTATAGCCTATGTTACTCACTGATAACGTAGCTTTTGATTTATTTCAATACATACAAAAACAGAAATCTTTCCTCTTTATAATATTAGTATAGATTTCGATTATTTTTCATTTTTAATTATGGTTAACCAAACCTGCTTTCAATCTATCACACATCAAAATTTTAATGGAAATTGGAATTTGGAATTTAAGCGTGGTCTAATTTTTGAAGACGCTGTTGAAACGACATTTAATTTCTAAAAGCAAAATTAAATGTCGTTTCAACATTAGGCCGTTAAGGTTTCTTTTCGTTTTCTTTCCCATATACTTTTGTTATTGTTTCACACGTGACTTCATTTTCTTGTTTGTCTTTGACTGAGAACATTGTGTCGTGTTTTTATAATAGTTTTTTTTTTAATTTTTCATACAATACGGACAATGAAACCGCATAAATACTAGACAGACATCTCTTACGTTTTATCTATAGTTATATAGTAAAGAGGAAAGATTTGTATTTTTGCATGTATTTGATTCACGTAAAAACTACTGGGCCGATTATAGAATTCTTTCACCATTAGAAAAATTTATATCTGTGAGTAAAATAGACTATGTTTTTTATTTATTTTTCAATTTCACGCAGACGAAGTCGCGAGCAACAGCTAGTAAAACATATTTTTCAATCGGTTTTACAAAAAATATTTTATTTTTGGTTAGTTGTAAGTTCGTTGTTACAAACGTATCAGGCTTCGAACCACTGACCTTCAGATAGCAAACCCGACGCGTCGCCACTGAGCTATCGCCGCTAAATTCTAAAAATATACCTTAGATATCTACGAAACTAAAGTTTTTCAATTATTTTCACATTTTTAAACTGCATCTGTAATTCAATGATTTGGAATTATACGTTACAGTCTATGTAGTCTATGTAACTAATCTTTGTGGTTTGGTTTCCCAGGTGACCTTGACCGCCAGCATGCTACCCGAGCTTTAATGTAGTGCCTAATTAGGCACTCTGTGCTCTACAACTCACAAAACACAGAAAAATGTATGCATACCTTTAAAAAAGTCCCCACTTCAAACCCCTCTTTGAAACAGTCAAAGGGGTGCTTTTAAAAAGAGACTATGAACAGTCAAGGACGTTAATTTCCTCCCCTTTTCCCATCTCATTTGACGCTAAGCGCAGTTATGTCTGAAGTTTGTTATAGCAACATTACGCTGAATTACAGCTCTTATGGTACGATGTAATTGTTATTATTTCCAGCATTTCATTAAACACGTCGGCAACAAAAGTTTTTTTCTACCGGAAGTGTCAACTAATGTGCCAATAATAAAGCACTTCCTTAGCAAAAAAAGAACATGTAAAACTATTCAAATATGCATCCTTTTTACGTATCATACTTCCAAATTCTTTTTATTGCAATTTCTTTTTTTTTTGTGTTTTGTACTTTGTATTTTTTGTGTTATTTAACTTTCTGTTTTTCTATTGTTAATTCGCGCATTAATATTTTTGTACAATATTTCTCTTAGGTGAGGACCTATCATTGGCTGTACAATTTAATTACCACTATACCTACTTCGTAATAAATAGCTGTTGTTCTTCCTTGGAAATAAATAAATGGACATCGAAATATTCAGAAAAAATACAACTGTGTTCGGGCAACGAACTCTTATTTAAATGAATTAAATTGGATGAGTTCGATTAAGGCGATGAACTTGTTTCATGACAGTCATTATAATTTGAGAGTAAAAATCAACAATTAACACTTTAGTGCCACAATAATAAAAATCCTAAACTGAAGAATCAATAAATGATTCAAAAACAAAACATACTACGCGACCATCAAGTCTGCGCATCGGCGGGGCAGACAGAAAAACAACAAGTGCTTCACAATCCCCTATTTAGTCCGGAGCGGTGTAGGGCGCCCCCGTATCTGTCCAGAGATAAGTAAAAAAGAGTCCCGACGGTGGGGTCCGGAGTGCGTCGACCCTAGGGGCGCGCCCGAAATAGCCCGCGCGGGGGTCCCGGCCCACGGCCCACTCCTCGCGGTTATATTTGGCCCGAGCGATTGGTGCTTATGTACGTTTCTTGGAAATATTTGAGGGCAATGAATGTACGCGAAATACACATTTGACTACATTCATAGAGTAAAAACTATGTGATTGAAATGGTTCAAATATAGATTTTAACTAAATTCTTTAACCGAACTTTCAACTAACTTATAGAACGAAATGCATCCAATTTATAAGCCTTGTCTGGACTGTGAAAAGAAAAAAGGCAAAGAATAAAAATATTTTTATCTTTACAGATAAAATTGACATTTACACTTCATCTAGTTACAAATGATGATGAAGACAAAATCCTAACAATTTTGTAAGCAACAAATTTCAACTGAATAGAAATTATTTTTCCGTATTTTTTATCACTGACCTCGACAATAGGCCTCGATTGCAGAAACATTAGGTAAAGTCAAGATCAAATGGTCAATGAAAAAATATTGATTGGTCAAGCATGTCCTAGTAATTGTATTAATTCGAGATAGGCGTGACTGAAGAACTGACCCAGTCAGGAAAGAACGTAAGAAGGTAAGAATCGCACCCAGAGTATTTTAATGATCACTAAGGGATGAAGAGGCTCTTACTGCCGTAATACTTTGGTTATCGTTATTTGTTTATTAAGGCATACCTTTCGTGTAGACATTTTATACTAGATACTCATACATACACTAAGAAAGACAATTAGTGGAGTTTCAGTAAAAACGCGGAAGTTCTCAATGTTTTATAATGCTGTGTTTTTATAAAAGTAAAATTTTCTTTGCAATAAAGATGAAATGGGCGCGGTCATAGTTCCATTTATCCCTCCACGTGACAATCGATCAATGATAAAAACAGGTATCTCTACATTATTGTCATATGGTTAATTTTACCAGATAAAATCATCAAATGATAGCCAGTAGTCTTTAGAGAACATATATAACAAAAGAACCAAACCTATATATCGGTTAATAAAAATGTTTTTTTTTTTATAACACAAAGATTGTACAATAACAAATAACAGTGGTAGAGCCCGCTTTAACATCTTCGCACGAATGGGTCGGCACGCCCGGTGCAATACCACGACCACACAGAAGACATGCGTGAAGTGGGAGCAATTCCGCGTTTCGTCATGAGTGTGATGCCGGAAGCCCAACTTTAGTCCCTTTTCCTTTCCACCCTTTTTCTTATACAAAAAGCATGGGAAAGGAACGTGGATTTGACGGTGGAGGAGACGCATAGAAAGGGGAAATATCCTCTTTAGCATCTCCTCCTCCATCGTTTAGGGTAGGCAACGCATCCACAACTGCGGATGTCAATGGGCAGCGGTCGCTTCACCAGTTTGGCGGATTCAGGTGGCCGCTCGCTCGTTTGCCACCTTATGTTATAAAAAAAACTTAAATTAAGAATAGTTGTTACCTAAGTTACTATTTGTGGTTATTAAAGTTAATCTGATGATGGTCACATTAGGCAATACGTGTATCAGTTCAAAATTAACCATGTTTTTTTTTTATTTTATAACTATACTAGTAATTTTGATGAAAGCAAGTAAACAGTATTCAATCTGTGAATGTCAGTGACCTATGAAACATCAAATCTTATCGCATTGCCATATCGGAAATAGGACAAGTTAAGAACAGGTGTGACTACTAAGGGTTTAAGTTAAAATAAACTGAAGAATCTAACTGCGAATTTAGAATTCTGACGGTATAGTAAATAGCGTAGACATTAACAAGTCATAAAAAAACATACAGACGACTTGAATACGTCCTTCTTTTGGGAAGTCGGTCAAAAATACGAATTAAAACATGTAACAAACAACATGGAAATCGATTTTGGCCGTAAGTCGACATATTGAATATCAAATATATTCTTAAGGTCTCGCCTCAATGAAACCTCTTAAAGGATAACATTGGTCTTTCACGCGTGTAAAATGACGCAACACAAGTCGTCATTTCCGACGGCGCTACGGTAACAATTGTTAAACAATAACCAACGTGCTAAGAGAAATGATATCATTGTGCGTAAATCACACACGTAATACTTATATATTGTGATCAAAGATTCTAAACAAGCTTGTTGCACGTGGAGTAGGTAAGTTGATGTAGCTACAATCGCGGAAATCCGCGATGATCCACTTACAAAAATATTACCTTGTTTGTTGTATCGAGACACCGTCTCTTCCCACAAATAACTAATGAGATAGCAGTGAGTGCAAACGAACCATATCAACAACCGACTTTTTCTCGTACAAACACAAGTTTAAACGATTGTAGATTTAAGATGGAACACCACAAGTTTCCCGGACTGTACATACGTTTCCTTCTATACGGACAAAGATTATCTAGTCTACGTTATATTAGGGGTAGTTAGGCTTTAAACGCGACACGATTGGTACTCGCAACACAGTTTGGAAAGACTATAACGACTGCGAACAAGGGTTTTGTCTGCACGCTGGCCAGTGCGGATTGACTTCACACACAAATTAGATTTTTTTCTATTACATAGAGAATGAGTAGAATGATAACATGTTTTAAGTGTTTCGTCAATGGAAACCCACAGTTAGCATATATTAACATAAACAAGTTATTGTCCGTATCCATTGCAAGTGTAAGTATTGTGTACGTCACAAGCAGACAATAAAGGCGATTTGTTAGTGTAGTGCGTATTATCATAATAATAGGTACCGTAATGTAAGAGATGAAGTTAAAAACGGAACGGATGTGAACGTGCCCTTAAAGGGCCCATTCGAACGATCGCATCAGAGATAAAACAGTTTTCATAATACCGAACTCGAATTCCAGAGTTAGACAGGATTTCTCAAAGATAAGGTCCAGATTACCTACGTTGGTTACAAGACGTGGTGTTACATTCGTCTACTCTGAGGGTCTATCACGTATTTTCGTGACCGTTGCGAAAACTTATTCGTAACATTATCGACCAAATTTATGAGGTTTGTAAGTTTACACTCGATAATAATCCTACACATATCTAATATCGATAACGTTATAAAAACGTTCTCACGAATATTCGTGATAACCTCTCGATGGTAAACGTATAGATATGAGTCAAAAAGCCCCACACACGGAATATTCGAAGGGGAAAATACCTGGTCGGCCAAGCACAAAACTTGTGACTGAAAATGTACATAGGGTTTGTTGCTATTTAGGCATTTCTCGTTTTATCACAAATTGTATGTAACTTTCTATGCGTCCCTGCGTCGATTAAAGGTAGGCAACGCATTTGCCGACTATGGACATTGATACGCTATTTTAGCGAGTTCAGGTGACCGGTTGCTTGTTTCTGACCTTATGATATAAAAAGGCATCAAATCTATATTTCCACATCATAGTTTTAGCATTTTGCCTAACCATAAACTACAAAAAATAGAATAAAATGCGTAATTCAGTAGAAATCACGATTCATGTACGGAAGTTTTTCCGCGACCGCATTTTGCGGCCTACCTCTTTGAGTATGGCTTCGGAGAAAATTATTTATGCTAGACCCGACGATTGCGTTGTATTCCGATTTTCACATAATACACAAACACAAATGTACACTAGAATATATTACAAAGAATACATTATCAATTAATCGAGTCTTCCACTCCACTTGTAGGTCGCGCTGTGATGTCATTTTGAAAATGAATACATTACACAATCACATGAAGTCCGCAACTTGAAACACAATGTAAGGCCCCATGAGCGCAAAGTAATATCTTATCACGATTTTTACGTTCCACGGAGCCGCAAACATTAGGTACGGCCGTTTGACCGATAAAGACGTAACACGAAAAACAAAATCACGACATATTGCAATTATTGTAATAAACTCACCAGTTAAGTTTTCTTTTGCTTTGTCGTAAAAAATAAACACAGCGACAGGAAGCAAAACATGTATAACAATTTCCTTGCCGTTAGTTTTATGATGGGCTGACGCTCGTGAACGCTACACGGGAGCATGATGGTTAAAACATGAGCACAAAGCCAACATTTGGCCGATCCCAAAATAGTATATCGCAGGCCCCAACTAATGTTATAAACATTCGTGCTTCGACGACCTGACTCACATACTCGAGCCTTAAATAACAAAATCAATATTTAAACAATTACATCAAACTAAGTTTAGACTATAAAAAAATCTAGACGATACGCAATTGTCGCAAGTGAACGAAATGGTCGATTATCATGAGCTGAAAAATGTGACTTTTCACGAACACAACCTCTAACATGGAAAAACTATTAAAATAGACATAACAATACTCACATTGGAGCCGCCGCGCGACACTACATCACGTATGCAATTAGCGGCGTCTGATGTTTTTTTAACGATGAAAAATCAATAATTTTAAGAGCACAAATTGTTCATATTTTTCCGTCGGGTCCCAGCTTTCCTCCCTCGGTCTCAGTCGCGCCGACACTCAAAAATGAAAAACCAATTGGAAGAAAACTGTGGAACGGAAAGAGATGCATATACTTCGCCGATGTAAATAATGACAGGGGAATCATAACAAACGAGCGAGACGGCGGATAGCCTCGGGGCGATTAACAAAAACAAAAAATGTTACGTAACACTTCTAAGAAAATACATTAAGGTATTTTACCTACCTCATTACACATTATTTGTTGTTTTAGAGACGCCACTTAAAAAACTTTTTAACTTTTCAAGACATCGCGTATGCATTTTGACGGCGAACTAACATCCGTCACGCGGCCGCCATTTGCAATTATAAATGCCACAGACAAGTTGTCACAGAGTAACACATATAGAGAATATTAAAGGCAATGGTCAAGTCTAACCAAAGAGCATACGACATGATAAGTTAACTTTTTACTGCTGATTAGGGAATAAAACTAGTTTTTCGTAAAAAAAAATATTTTTACTTCTGTACTATAAGTACATGTAAGAAATCGGCCATGGTACCTATATACCGCTTATGGAAAAGTAACTAAGGTAATGTAAGCTAAAGGAAGGTAAAAAAACTAAGTTGATTTCAGTATTTATTTAATTTTATAAAGAGTATACACTGATTTCATGCTGCAATAATTGATAATAAAACAAAAAATAATTTTAACGATTATTTATTAAACATGACATTTGTTTTACTTTATTAATGGATTGTATCGCGATACGACTTACTTGATTGAAATGCGAAAATGATGCCCTAAAAAAATAAAAATATGTTAATAATCAATTTTACAATGAAATAAAAACTATAAAAATGATAGACCATATCCAAAGTAATTAGGAAAAAATCAATCTGCAAACACAAATTGCTAGTGATTATACCACCCTTTTGTAATTCCAATTAGGTTATCACGAATATTCGTGAGATTTTTCGTAACGCTGAGAAATCTCATACAAACATTATCGATGACGTTACGAAAACGTTCTCACGGATATTCGACACTCTGGAACTTTAACGGTCGCGTTTAAGTCGAAACGAAGGAAAATCTTAACCATTTATAGAAATAAGTGCACAATTAGATTATAAATGTATAGATAAAAGAGTGTTTTACTATCAGAGTGTGAGTAGATCTGGGGCAGCGCGGGACAGCAGCGTGGCGGCGCTAGCGACGGCGGTGCACCACGCGTCCAGGCGTTGCGCAAGCGCAGCCGCGCCAGCACGGTTCAGCGCACGCGGACGAACCCAGCGCACGCTCACGCACTCGCTAACCTAAAAAACACAATTTTACTTAGTAAAGAATTAGCCAAGATCTAAGGTAGTCGCGGAATCAGACGGTGTTCCACAGTCGTACGTTTTTACGCTGAGACGACGGCGGAACAATAGGACGCAGCTTTTAATTATGCTCAATTTTTACAGACATTTTTATTATACTAGCTATTGCTCGCGTCTTCATCCGCGTGAAATTAAATATAGCCAGTGATAACATAGCTTTATAATGGTGCAGGAATTTTTGATATCAGTCAAATAGTTTTTGAGTTACTTCAATACATACAAAAATACAAATCTTTCCTCTTTATAATATAAGTATAGATGTATTTACTTGGTCGATGTGTCCTCGTATAAGTTTCTCAGCGAGGGCCTTCATTACGAGCAGTTCGACTTCGTCTCGGGGCACGCGAGCCTCGCGCGCTATCTCCGCGAATGTTAACTTGCGCTGAGCCGAGGTGCGGTTAAACGCCATCTAATCAAACAGAACTAATTATTTAAAATGTGACACTTTAAAATTATTCAATACGAGCTGTCGCCCGCGAACTTCGCAAAAGTCCGGTCGAAATCGGCCCAGCCATTTCGAAGATTACCCGGAACAAACGCGGCTTGCGGACAGACAGACAGACAATCAACAGACAGACAACAAATGGAATTTATCTTTTGATATTACAGACACTCCAATTTAATTATATGTATAGAAGATAGATTGGGTAGTGAACTAAATTATAAATTTGTATGTAACTTATATATTTTTTTATATTAATAATTATTTACCATTTTAAAACACTTATTTACACAAAAAAAAAATTGATGGGAAATTTTCATACATTTCGATTGCAATAACCAATTTATTTAAAAACCATGAGCATATAAATGACATATATAGTTTTTACCTCCATTAAACACAGGATAGCAATCTTCTGTCTCAGCTGACGATCAGCTTTGTGTAGTTCAGGATGTGGGGCCTGAGCACTAAAAAAAACGTATTTTGGGTGAGTAAAGTACTGACAAGACAAGAGTTAAATTCTCATAATTATCTCGTATTTCACAATTTCTATATATTATTATTAAATATTCTGATATTTACCGTATTTTTTCAAAGGCGACAATATCTCCGGCCGCCACCGCCTTCACTAGCTCACACGCCCACGCGTCCGGCGTGCCTTCCAGTGATTCCAGGATCGGATGAGCCAACTGTTCATCACATACATATATTAAATATATTTTCCAATTAAATTGAAATAGCAAGTTATATTTACACATTTAGAAGCTGATAATATAATTTATTGTCTATGGATTTATTTTGAAGTCATCAAGTATTAAGGAAAACATTGAAGGTTAACATATAAAAAATTATGGCAGTTCAAAACCAGTACAATTATATGAGAAACTAGCTTTCGCCCGCGACTCCGTCCGCGTGCAATTAAAAAAAACAAAAGTGAGTAGCCTATGTGTTCTT
>LD688989.1:5642369-5654245 GCA_003118335.3 Papilio memnon
TTCATAACCGTAGATTCCCACTGTCATAAGAACAAAACAAGTTGCTGTCTCAATTTCCTCAAATAGAGTGATAGAGACGACAATGTTGATAAAGGTTTCGTCGGTTGACGTAACGTATCAATTGTTATATAATTGTTTAAAACACTAGCTTAGCGGTCAACGACTATGTAAGAGGATTGGTATTAACACCTAACTTAACACGTTCAATGCCATTAATATTTTCATGTGTTAAAACACGCGAAAGTAATAAGTACTCTACTTAAGTATCGCTGGTAGCATTGAAAGTGTTAAGAGTACAATAGCACACGTTTAAAAAAAAGAAATTAAACTTTTTTCATCTTTCCTTTTCCCTGCGGTGGTTCGGTTGATGTATCTATTCTTCCATACTGTATCGGTCGTCATAATCTGAATTCACTCCCTTGCGCAAAACCACACACAATCCATCCATACTTTCTTCGCTTTTCTTCCATGTTTGTAACCATCTGAATTCCAATGTTAGACTGGAGGACTGTTTCTGGCCTTTTTTTTAACGTGAAGTTGAATTCATATTGAGTCCTACTTCAAGCATAAGTAAAACTTATAGTCTTGTCATTTTCTAGGCCTAAATACTATCTCCATTTCTGAATTTACCGAAATAACAGAACACGGGCCAGATAACTCAGTCGCATTATAAATGCAGTTTTAATAACAATATGACGTGTGAAGTGCTGTACGCTAGCCAGTGACATCAGCGATAACGCGTGCCAACAGAGGTCGCTGCGGTGACATTCAATTAATACCTAAATGGACTCACGGCTCAGTGACACCGTCTAGTGTTACGGATTAATGTAGATTCAATTTTATATGCAATATTCATATTATCATACTCATACTCATACATAAATGCGAAAGTTTAGATGAATGGATGGATGTTTGTTAGAGTTTGTAGCCTCAACGGCTAAACGGATCTCCTTGATATTCAGCACAGATGTAGAGCATAGTCTGGAAGAACACATAGGCTACTTTTTACCCTGGAAATAGTTACGGTTCCCGTGGGATACATTAATTTTGTTTTTTTAATGTTTACTCGATAATTCTGCAACAGTTCAACATATCTTATTGAAATTTGGCACAGATATAAAACAAGGTCTGGATTACACATGAAAAACGTCCGGTTCCCGAGAGATACGTAGTTTTTTTGTTATTTACATAGTTCGTATGTTTCTTAATACCACGCGGACAAAGTCGCGGGCAACAGTTAGTTCTTTATAATGACGTCACCAAGAAGGTAGGGGGCAGGTGAACCTCGGGGGAGAGAGGGAACTTTTAATAATGTTAGAACTCGCAAATTGGCAATGCTTCAATACGACCGACATTATTACTTAGATGTTTCGTCTGTGTTCTAGGCCTAATAAAAAAAAATCGGATTAAAAACCATTTTTTACATAATCAGTGGAACTCTGTCTCTACTTATAATAACTGTATCTCAGAAAGGCGCTAAAGCTTGAACTTACCACAACTTTCTAATAATTTATGTATAGAAAGGGAATTTTCGGGAATAAATAGGAAAAAAAAACACATTTTACTGTCTATTCTAATGATTACAATTTACATAAATCCGTATTTTTTGTTATTAAAATTTCTCTTACTGCTTACCCCTTTAGCACAGTCGTGTTTGCTTTTAACTAAAATATTATCAATTTTAAATGTTTAAACAATCTTGCTTTGTTTCTTTTCTTACTATAATCAAAAATTTAGATGGATGGATGTTTGTTAGAGTTTGTAAACTAAACTGTTGAACGGATCGCGATGTAACTTGGCATAGACGTAGAGGATAGTCTGGAAGAACACATAGGCTACTTGCTTTTATTATTTTTAACTCCACGCAGACGGAGACGCCGGCAAAAGCTAGTATAATAATAATCAGTTGTCGGTCAATGATTTATAGGACATCATATCTTATTATTGTTATTTATGTTGTATTATGGAAATTATTGTTATTGTTAATTACTATTTATGTTCTTATTATGTCCGATAATGCTTAGGGTCGGTTTACACTACTTTTTTTTGTTGTTTGTTTTCCTTACTTACCTATAATTTTTGTTAGAAAATTTACATTTTTATCCAGAGTTTTCTCTGCTAAAGTATTTGAACAACATAAAGTTTTTGAGATTCTTCTCAGGATGGAAAAGAAAGAAGAAAGAGCGAGGGAAAGGACACATAGGTAGGGAAAATTTCCTCTTCCTGTGAGTCCCTTTCTCTATCGATTAGGCAACGCATCAGCAAATGTGGTTATATGGGCAGCCATCGTTTCGTGATTTTGAGCAGTGCCTGTGGCTTGGTCATTGTCACCTTATACCATTCTATAGTAACCTTTCTCGTTGTAAAAGGTGATGAAAATATAATTTGTACGGTAATGTTGTCACGAGAAACTTCTGAACCTTTAGACACATATAGTGACCACTATTAGATTAACTAGCTGCAAAACATTGTAATTGTTTAACTATGGAAGCTGTATAAGTAAGGTTGGCACGTGGAGTAGAAGAGTAGCCTTGGTTTCAACGTGCCAAATCGAGCCGCGTAATGTTTCTATGTTTTTAGTTGAATGTGTTCTGTTATAACGTTGAAGGTGAAACGATCGTGTCGTATAGCGCGCGGCGCGTGTATGACCCCGCGAGCTCGGTGTGCTGGCGCTCGGCGACGCGACGCTAGCCGCCATATTGTGATGGTCATGCGCGCGAAAAAAAGCGCCCGGCTATTCCCCTCGTAACGGTACATCGCCTACGCCGCGATTCGCACCACGTGTAATGTCTACTATCTGATTTGATACCACTCCAGCTCCAGTTAGGGACATTGCTTTTTTTAATCTAAAAGACACGAGCTAAGACAAAAGAGTTTAGTCTGACAGGTAACCACAGATTCAAAAATCGATATTTTTTTTGGAAATGGTTGTTAAATCTTGTAAAAACATCTGTGAACATTCGATGTAAGAATACAAACTCTTAATAATGCTGTAATTAAAGCACTAATTGAAATACAGAATTTAGTCTATGAACTATCTTTTTTTTTATCTGTAGGCCTAAACTGTTAGGTGAAAAGTTTTAATTCTGTTATAACTAAAAATGCTCGTAACTTTATTAAATTTGCTAGATTCTATCAAGTATTTTCGAAGACTGTTACAAGATAAAAGGTCTTCTACGAGTACAACATTAAATTAATTGACTGCATCTCTTACCATTTCCCGTTCCCACTGGTACAGTGAGAACTTATTGCTATCTCATTTTTACCGTAAACGATGAAAGGAACGACGATATATCGTACGAGTGTTTCGGCAGTGGAAACGCACAGTTACCTTCACTTATTTTACATACCTAGTATTCTTTTTTTTCCCGCGTTCGTTCAATCATGCCTGCCTTGTAGGTAATTATTTACGACATTGTGATTGACCAGTTTTTTTTTTTCGTTGTCATTCCAAAAGTTACTGGTTGGTATGTCAAGAGTATTTTTCCACTACTGTCCACAGAAAACATATAAAATAAATAATAACTGGATAGGTAATAAATGTATCTGGCTGGACATAGATTCAAGAGTATCTGAACGAAGGTTTACTTGGATCTTATAACAGTGAGGTCTCACCCATAGATTTTTTAACCACAATCGGAGGAAGTCAGAGACAACTGCTAACAGTTAATATTTTTATTATAAAGTCATAGTTGTGTTGTTTATTAATTCGTAATTACTTGGTCAGTGGACGGTGCCAGGCGGACGCGGGGCCGGCGGTAAAAAAACCATCGCGGATCTCGCTGCACGGTTTGTTATAAAAAAACTAAATGGTATGACGTCACTCGTATCTAAGTGACATCATCCATACATACGAAAGTGATGTCTGATTTGGGGGGGAATGTAACTCCCAAAAAATGACAAAAAAACAGGGACAATTTTTTTTACCGTACGAAGTGACAAACAAACAAGCGACAACTACATTTAATCAAAAGTTTTCAAGTGATTTTGATAGCATTTTTACCAAGTATTAACTAATAGCTTTCGCCCGCGACTCCGTCCGCGTGGAGTTCAAAAAAACAGAAGTTAGTAGCCTATGTGTTCTTCCAGACTATCCTCTATGTCTATGCCAAATTTCATCGATATCTATTCAGCCGTTTAGGCTACCAACTCTAACAACATCCATCCAATTACATAAATGTGTGGTGCTTTAGTATGCCTCCTATACGACAATCTTGGATCTGTTACTGCTGGCCATGGGTAACTCAACTAAAGCTGACCAGTAGATCAGCTCACAGTTCACACGGAAGCAGATCAATGAACCTACTGAGTAAACAGGCATGATTTGAGTGTTGCGAGTCGCTGGACAGTTTATAGCTTGTACGTTGCGTTCAGCTGATATAGTTGTTGAGCCACTCAATCGTTCAGGACTATGTGACCTGATCCCTTGAACCGGTTCAGATTTAAACGTGCATCTTTGCAAATTAATAAAAAAATAAATAAAAAAACAAAAAGACAAAAATGTGGTAAAATTTTTGTATCACGTGAATCCGTAAATTAATTCGTTTAGTTACTAAGTACCAAAAAAATTAATAAGATATACAAAAATATAGAGTTGAATGCCCTTGCTTATCAACTAGGCCATTATCGATTCACACCTGATTGTTATCTAGATATTATCTATATATAGATAAATGGACGTACAGACTGACATTTCAGTACTTACAGCTGGCTCTAACGTCCTTCAATGTCACATCAAGTCATTATATTAAGAGCGCGCGCACACCTTTGAATAAACTATCGCACAACTGTAGTCGCGATTGATTCATAATAATGGAGGCATACTACTTGTTAGCAGTGCAACCAAACAGTTGAATTGGCTGCGAAACAATCGACAATCGCACAACTGTTGTGTGATAGTTTAGTCCCTAGTGCCCTTATCCCTTACGGAGGGTCGGCACAGTATGTGCTGCTCTTCCATACATTTCTATCAGCCGTCATATCTGAATCCACTCCCTTCTTTAGCATATCCTCTTTCACACAATCCATCCATACTTTCTTCGGTCTTCCTCTGCCTTTGCAGCCATCCACATTCATTCTTAACACTTTCTGGTTTATGTCCCCATCGTCCCCTCTTAGTTTAGACAATATTGTCGATGTAAAAATCTATAAATAATATTATATATTGTACTACGATTTTTAATACTGTATTTCATTTTAGAATATTATGGTTTAATTTGTAATTTTTTGTATAATACAATCAAGGAATTTAATTCGCTTCCCATTGGGATCGAAACATCTTATCAATGGATAGGAAATATACGTCCTCGACTGTATAACTTCTTCACTTTTATATAATAGACGAAATAGACCAATTGAAAAGTTATCCAATACACCCTTCACAATTTTTATCTATGATAGTAACCCTTATTTAGAAATAGACCAATAGACACCCAATTATTATATCATAGTAATAAAACAAATTATATCAAAGTGTTTTGTATTCACCCTTGGGTCACAAGTGACCTGTTTGCAGAAACAAGTTCTTAAAATATTCTGTGGGAGTGACCTTCTGGATGTAAGGGTGATTATTTGTTATTATAAGGGTTATTTAGGGCGCTATCTTCAAGGATAAGGTCAACTTAAATTATTTTGTTACTGACTCAATATTCTATAGTGACATGTCCATGATTTTTTACGCTCCAATGAGTCTTTGCAGTTTTTTTTTTATTTTTTCCAGCCAAGTATGAAATGTTATGATATATTGAACGTTATGTCAGTAAAGAAAAAAAAACTAGAAAAATAACTATAAAACTGACTTAGTAAAGGCAATTTGCACAATTTTCTGTTATTCAGTAGAACACCGAAAACGAATTAAAAAAAAATCCAAAAGTTCTATATTAGAGTCAAAAGTTTGTAGAGGTTTTTTCCTTTATTAGAATTATTTAAACTTAACATAAGTAAGTGCTTAAATACTTTTCAATATAACAGATGCCATACGGGTTTTACTTATAGCATATGAGAAGTCGCGGGCGCTAGCTAGTATAATTTACTTATAAGTCGACTGTCTGATCTTTTACCATATTAGTCATGAATATCAGAGGTTTGTAGCAATTACTAAAATAATTATAATTACTGTAACTTTGATTATAAAACAAAATCTTACTTATATTAAAAATGCGAAAGTTTGGATGGATGGATGTTTGTTAGAGTTTGTAGCCTAATCGGCTGAACAGATGTGGATAAAATTTGGCAAACGTCTTGAGTATAGTCTGGAAGAACACATAGTCTAATTGCTTTTTTTTATACCTCGCGGACGGAGTCGCGAGCAAAAGCTAGTGTCAGAATAAATCAGATTACAAGCGATTAAGGTCATTGACATATTAAATTAATATATTTAATGAGCTGTAATAAATGTATAAATAATGTTACAGATAGCATCCGGAATAAATTTATATTTAGTTTTTAATATAATTATGATAAATTCAATGAGTGGGATATACTGTGACTCACTTAGCATCATTGCGTTTTATACAACGGTAATAAACAAAATGTTTATGCAATTAATTTACAATAACAGTTACAATTTCCACTAGCCTATGTCCACTTAAGTGTGGTATGGAGATGTTATGCCAAGAAGACACAAGATGACTCTGGATACAATAGTAGAGGAAGACAGATGACATACAACAGTAGTAGAGCCCGCTTTAACATCTTAGCACCAATGGGTCGTCTCGCCCGGTGCAATACCACGACCTCACAGAAGACAAGCGAGAAGCGGGAGCAAATCCGCGTACAGTCTGATGAGAGTGGTACCGGAGGCCCAATTTTAGTCCCTTTCCCTTTCCACCCTTTTCTCGTAAGGAAAGGATTGGATGGGAAATGGATTTGACAGTGGAGGAGACACATAGGAAGGGGAAATATCCTCTTTATGCGCGTCTCCTCCTCCGTTGATTTAGGGTAGGCAACGCATCTGCAATTGCGGATGTCTATGGGCAGCGGTCGCTTCGCCATTTCGGCGGATCTAGGTGGCCGCTTGCTCGTTTGCCACCTTATTGTATATTAAAAAAATAGAAGTATGAAAGTTATGTGAAAGAGGATATGGTAAAGAAGAATATGACGGCTGATAAAGATGTGTGGAAGAGCAGTACACACAACGGCGGATATAGGGGTGGGGGGTCATGACCCCCTGTGCTGGTTGGTCAAGAGCTTGACAAAATATGTTTTTATATTTTGTCAAGTTCTTGACTTGACCACGACTCGGTGACCCCCCCCCCGCCTGGCGCCAAAGCTGGACCCGCCCTTGAGTACATACTGTGTCGACCCCCTGTAAAGGGCACGTTGATGATGTGAATAAGCTATCCATTTATATAAATCAGTGGTTTATCAATTGCAGTTGTACTCGTATTGACACATTTGTCATCCTTATCTCTGAAAGAACAAAGAGAGAACGACACGTGTCACATGGCAGTTAAAATTCAGTCACAAAGGTCATCCAAGCAAAAGTATAACAGAATACAATTGTTATTTTGTAAGCACAAACTTTCTCTGTTATTCTCACGATATCCAACGAATGTTTCATCGCAATCTATCAAGTGGTTTAGGAACATATTAGGGGTCTAGTTAAAAATTAGCAATTTAAATCTAACACATAATTTAATAGACCCTTCACACTTCTTTTAACCTATGATTAAATAAATACCCTTATCTAAAAATAGACCAATGGCATAGACAGGTTTAATTCAATCACTATATTAAAAAACTAGCTGTTGCTCGCGACTTCTGCCGCGTGAGATTCAAAACTATAGCCTACGTTACTCACTGATAACGTAGCTTTTTAATGGTGAACTAATGTTCGAAATCGGCCCAGTCGATGTCAGCTACCCTTCGGTGAAAGTCCGGTCGAAATCGGCCCAGCCGTTTCGGAGATTACCCGGAACAAACGCGGCTTGCGGACAGACAAAAAAAAAATTTAAATGTGATTTTCGTTATTAGTAACGCAAATACATCTTCCCGAAATCTGAATTTTTTTCTTTTTATATTACAGACACTTTATTATTTACTTGCTGTTGCCTTGAGGCTTCATCCGCATGAAATTGTAAAAACTTTATTTTTTTTTTGACATTCTCAATTGCAAATGTCAAAATACCAATTACCTTACTACGGCAATCTTGCTTCTTTGATGTTGGCAGCAACTTATGGTCTCTTTCCCACATTAGGATTTTTGTCCAAAATATTTACCTCCTAAGTTTAATGGCGTGAAAATATATAGCCTAAAGCGTGACGTAAGTGTAGGGCTTTTTATTAAAAAAAGAATTATTCAAAAATATGCTGTAATTGCTGACATCTTAGGCAACAAAGAAGTGTGTGTTTACGCTTTATTATATTTGTATAGAGTATAGATAGATCATGTTAGCTATATCTTTCTTTTCATTGCGTTACTGCGGGCATTAAATGGACGTGTGAACGAGGCATTGATTTAAATAAAAATGGCCCCACAACTTAATATGGTAATTCAAAAGTAGTTTTATGAACCGAATAATCTTGCTTAGAATACTTAAAGCGTTTGTCTTGATGATACATATTGTCCCACTGCCACACGATTGTAGACCCTATTACAATGGGATAAACGCTATTATAACACGGCACATCCATCGTCACCGTCACGTATGGAAATGCGTCATTTAATAATGAGGCAAATGTTTTAAACAAATCAAATAATTAGTATTAATTCTATTTTCAACGAGTACCCATGAGTTCATAATCTAACGATTTTTTTTTCATGCTAAATTGCCAATTAATGCTCACAATTAATCAGTTGATAAGCCTATGTCTAGTAAGTTTGTACATTGTCGCAATACAGTATTGAACGGTGACACATGCTTGTATGCAATATGTATAGACGCCTTGAAGTCTGGCCTGCTTCGTTAGTAGGCTCGTTGGGAAACCGTTGTTAGGACATTTTAAATTCCAGTACAAACGTAATGCAATACGTTGGAATAATTATTTACCAAGAATCACTTAATGAGTGTTAACATTATTAAATTGTACAAAATCGTATCGCCATCTCTTTCATTCTGTCTAAAAGAATAGAGACAACAATGCTTTCTGTATAGATATTTCGCCGGTAACTCACGTTTACAAGCACTGATAACTGTGGTATTATTATGTTTCGAATTTTTAATCACCTGTGCCAACCTTTTAAAATATAAAAGGTATCATTATTCATGTTTTCTATACTGATATAAAAGGAAGATTTGTTTGTTTATAACAAATAAACTCAAAAACTACTAGAGTTATTTCATTTTTTTTTTTACCATTAGGAAGTTACATTATCAATGATTAATATCGGCTAGAAAACGGGGCTTCATATCTAAAAAAAATGGATAAAAAGTTTTTTTTTAATTTGGCAAAGAGGAAGTGGCGATCTAAAGAAATTCTTTTATAAAATTGTATTAAAGTTTTTTATATACGAAAGTATTATAATTAGGGTTAGTTTATAAGTCACAAACATAATGCCACATCTGTCATTAAATGGTTACTTAACAGGCGGTTAGTTTAGTTCTATTGACTCTGAGTACGGCAGTTAGTTTTGTGGATTATGTTATTGCATTACTCAACGCGTTAGGAAACAAAGATGTAATAATTAAAATATTCAAGTGCTGTGTCCCCAAGCCGGCCGACGACGCTCAATGCCTACACGTAACCACGCTACGGTGACCATGCTGTAAGCATTAAAGAAATCTATATCTATACTAATATAATAAAGCGTAAACACACACTTCTTTGTTGCCTAAGATGTCAGCAATTACAGCATATTTTTTAATAACCCTTATTTAATAAAAAGCCCTACACTTACTTTACGCTTTAGGCAATATATTTTCACGCCATTCAACTGAGAGGGTAAATATTTTGGATAAAAACCCTGATGTGGGAAAGAGACCATAAGTTGCTGCCAATATGAAGGAAGCAAGATTGCCATGGTTTGTCATCATGTATGTCATTTTGACATTTGCAATTTATAACTTGACAAATGTAAACAATGAAATAAAGTTTTTATAATTTTACGCGGATGAAGCCGCATGGGAACAGCTCGTATTTAATAATGCCAATACTTATTACTATTATCAAAAAATAAAAAATCTACGATTATTGTAAAATCCGAGTACATAAAATGTTATTAAAGTGATGTATTAAAACAAAAAAGCCGTACATTTAGTTTCCACTGTATAGTGTAACTCTAGGCATATTATCTCTACATTGTTAGCAATGCTGTTCTAGATAGCTAATCATACTAATATAAATGTGAAAGTTTAGACTGATGGATGTTTGTTAGAGTTAAACGGATGAACGGATTTCGATGAAATTTGGTATAGATGTTGAGAATGCTCTGGAAGAACACATAAGCTACTCACTTTTGTTTTTTTTAATTTCACGCAGACGGAGTCGTGGGCGAAAGCTAATTAAGTTATAAAGAGAACTTTATCTATATTCATAATGGTTACAACCATAAAGGCTAACAAGTTCAACAAGACAGTCCCATAATCACGAGTGTTATGGTCCCCGTACAAGTGGTGCGTATTCGCACACATTGAGCGAGCAAACATTAGGGCATCGTATCAACGTTATTTTTTTCTGTCCCCGGCCAGACGATGAAAAAACCGTCTCCGTGCGATGTCCAGGGTTCAGTGAGTCATGCACGTAGCTGGATCGTGTTGTAACTCAGTTTATATAACGGCTAGCAACGTAGATGTATGGTTTTTTTATAATGCTAGTTTTGCTTGTCAACTCAGTTTAGTGTTTAGAGATACCTTTCTCTCGTAACTCATATGATTAAAGGAATTTAGCCTATCGGCTATTGTGTAGGACAGGGGTGGCAAACCTTTACGTGTCAACGTGCCATTTTATTAAAGAAATGCCATCAAAAATAATATTGCATTCGCATCCCATACAATACTTACACCTTGCAATTCATTTTGGGTTCAGTGATGTGCCCAAAATATTGTGCCATTTACCACCCCTGGTGTTGGACTGACGATCAGTTTCAGTTGTCATTCGACTATCGTAAAAGTGGATTTTGGTAACTTTTTAAATTAATACTGTGTACATTTTTACTCTAATTTCATCTGTCACACAATGTGGCTGAATGTGACAGTTGAAAATTGAAATACCAGCATATTGGCACTTGGCACAGACTGTGGACCTGTCAGAACTGCCACCAAGATATTTTTTTATAAAAAAAAACTATCTGGGATACTATTTAATAAAGGAATAGATGATACATTTCATATTTTGTTATCATTTTGAAAATATTCGTTCACAGTTATCGCTTTCTAGATAAAAAAGGCCTTGGATACTTTAATAATCTTACTAATATCATAAATACGAGTTTAGATGGATGGATGTTTGTTAGAGTATGCCGCTTAAATGACTGAATTTACCTTTATGAAATTTGTCATAGATGTAGAGAATAGTCTGGAAGAACACGTAGGTTACTTTTGTTTTATTTGCGGACATAGTCGCTGGCGAAAGTTAATATAGTAATAATCCTATTAAATGTCCAATTGCAAAAATTGTTTTATTAAAAAATAAAACAGACCGTCAGCATATCAAGTTTCATCGAAATCTCTGCAGCCGAACGAAATCACACAACCGTCGTGCGATTGTCTATTGTTTCGCAGCCAATTCAACTGTTTAGTTGCACAACTAAAAATCAAGTAGTGTTAGCACCATATAAGCTAATAAGAATCAAAGCGCGACTAAACAGTTGTGCGATAGTTTAGTCGAAGGTGGGCGCGCTCTAAGTGTACGTATGTGAGAAGAATTCGTATAATAAAGATGTCTATTTTTTATCACTTATGATAACTCCAAGAATGTTTTTACTAATGTTCTTTGAT
>LD688989.1:5731429-5746953 GCA_003118335.3 Papilio memnon
AGGTCTGAACGGTCTGCGCAACATCGGCAACACCTGCTTCATGAACAGTGTGCTGCAGTGTTTGTCCAACACGCGGCCGCTGCTCGAGTACGTGTCGGAGGACAAGCACGGACAGGAGATTAACACCACCTTGTCGTGTATGAAGGGCGCGCTCATCAAGGGTGAGTACAGATCAAACTCCTCGGGTGCGTGGAATCGCCAGTTACATATCGCTCTCTCGGATATATACAGGTAATTCTTACCATAACGGACGGATCAACGATTTTGTGAAGATAGAGGACCTCAATAGCTATCATTTAAACGCAAAATATGTTGCACGATTTTCTGTAGTTTTGAAGTTATTTAATTTTTTGTATAAAAATCCATAAATACAGATTTCCGACTTAAATTTGACCGTACGTCCAAAATAATGTGTTTATGGTCTTTTTTTTATTTAACAATCCTAATAACTAGGCTTTCGTACTGTTACTTTTTTTGGTTGTTGTAGAGCATTTAAAGTTCTACTGAATGTAAACAAAGTTTTTATAATTTAATGCGGATAAAGCCGCATGGGACAGCTAGTCTTAGTTATAAAATGTTTTATGTAAGTTGACCGACTTTCGAAAATAAGGAAGTACTCACGTCTGTACGTTTTTTTATTTGTGTAAGTCAATACTAATGTTGTGTATTTGGTTGGTGCAGCGTTCGCAAGCGTGATAAAGGAGTTGTGGCGTAGCGGCGAACGCGACGCTGTAGTGAATACAACCAGCCTCAAGTCTCAGGTGCAGCGCTTTGCACCCCGCTTTATGGGATACAGCCAGCAAGATGCACAGGTATGGGACACAACAGTTTGACAGTGGTAGAGCCCGCTTTAACATCTTAGCACGAATGGGTCGGCTCGCCCACCGCAATACCACGACCACACAGAAGACTGGCGTGAAGTGGAAGCAATTCCGCGTTTCGTCTGATGAGTGTGGTGCCGGAAGCCCAACTTTAGTCCCTTTCCCGTTCCACCCTTTTCTTATAAGGAAAGGATTGGATGGGCACGTGGATTTGGCGGTCGAGGAGACGCATAGAAGGGGAAATATCCTCATTATGTGCGTCTCCTCCTCCGTCGATTTAGGGTAGGCAACGCATCTGCAATCGCGGATGTCTATGGGCAGCGGTCGCTTCGCCATTTCGGAGGATTCAGGTGGCCGCTTGCTCGTTTGCCACCTTATTGTATAAAAAAAAAACACTGTTATAGGAATAAACGTTTGGTAATAAAAGTAATTTTAATTCCTAGAATAAAATTATATGCTTTATTTGTATATTTGTAGGAGTTCCTGCGATACTTGCTGGAGGGTCTTCACGAGGATGTAAACAGAGTCACCATCAAGCCTAAACCTATCCTTACAGAAATCGATGACAATCTCAGGTATGGTGATCCACAGCTTTGCACAGTTTTACTGTCTTTAGAATCTAATAGACCTGTCATGAAAATATTAAATGTCCAAAACAGTTTACGATATGTAATCTACCATATACTTCTATACTAATATAATAAAGCGTAAACACACATTTCTTTGTTGCCTAAGATGGCAGCAATCACAGCATATTTTTGAAAAATTCTTTTATTAATAAAAAGCCCTACACTTATGACACGCTTTGGGCTATATATTTTCACGCCATTAAACTTAGGGGGTAAATATTTTGGATAAAAACCCTAATGTGGGAAAGAGACCATAAGTTGCTGCCAACATCAAGGAAGCAAGATTGCCATAGTAAGGTAATTGGTATTTTGACATTTGCAATTAAGAACTTGACAAATGTAAATAATAAAATAAAGTTTTTATAATTTCATGCGGATGAAGCCACACGGAAACAGCTAGTAATCAATAAATGCCAAAAGATCTGCTATATCGAATATAGCACGATTAAAACCTTAAGAAAAATAGGGCAGTGTAGTTAGACTGCCGTTATTATACTACCAAGTTGAAACGTGTAAAAGCAAATACGCAAGACATAATTGTACTAAAGCGTATTTGCGTATACTCTTAAATTAAGTACGATTAGGAGGGATAAATCGCATATAATAAGGACGTTATGAGAGTGGTACACCAGTATAAGTAGACCTAGAAAGAGATCGATGTATTGCGTGAAAAACATGATCAAGAAGGGAGTGATAGACTGAGATGACAGATGATAGAGTTATTTGAAGAACGAAAACGATGCACCGACCCTACGGGAGTAGCATAAAGTATTGAAGATAGTTGGTGTTGCCATAGCAACGCGGTAATAACAGTTTGTGTACTTTAGTGACAGTGCGAAGGCGGCTGAGGCGTGGTCGCGCTACCTCCGCATGGAGGACAGCCGCGTGGGAGACATCTTTATGGGCCAGCTCAAATCCACGCTGCGCTGCACGCACTGCAACCACGACAGTGTCACCTTCGACCCCTTCTGGGATCTCAGGTACACCCCCCAACCCCAACCTTAACCCTGACACACTAGACGGACCTATATGTAATAAATTAAAAGTTAAGCAGGATGAACCAATCGAAAATTAGCGCAGGAAGGACTTAGTCCCTAAGTACTACTAGTACGCTAAGCTAACCTAAGCTTGTTTATCCTTGCATCGTATATGTGTTCTTTAATTTTGAGGCAATAAATGAATTCTTAGGCAAAGGCTAAATTACTGCCACAAGGGGGCGTGATCGCCCATTTTGGTATAGACTGATCTAAGCCTTAGCATTTATGAGTATGATATGATATGAAATGTCCGCCAGCCTACCGATCCCGTCGCGCACGGGCAACCTAAAGCTACAGCAGTGCTTGCAGCACTTCGTGCGCGAGGAGGAGCTCGACGGCGACGAGAAGCCGGTTAGTATTGCGCTGCCCTCTGCGATAGATGGCGCTGCATGTTATTTTAAACATTTGTTAACGATAGATGGTGCTGTAATTAATTAGTGATTGTTTTAAGCTTTAATTAGTAGGTTTTATAGAACAAATAAGCAAAATCATATGTCTTTGGTCCTGTTCCAATGTGATACAAATATCAGAAACAATGTTTTGATGTTTAATAAGCATATGTGGTTTACAGACTTGTTCAAAGTGCGGCGTGCGGCGGAAGTGCCTTAAATGGTTCACGGTGCAGAAGTTCCCGCAAGTTCTGGTGCTACATCTCAAGAGGTACGTAGTTTTTTTTTTACAGGCAATGTAATTTATTGTCTATGGATTTCTTCTATAATTGATTAAGCCAATGATACAAACGTGTCTGTTTTTTAATAAATCTGTGATCATTTTTCATGGCAATAGAATTTAGATTGTGTATATATTCCAGGTTCTCGCCGACGGAGCGCTTCCGCGGCAAGCTGTCTGTATGCGTGGAGTTCCCGCTGAACGGACTGGACATGTCGCCTTTCGCCGCCTGCCGCTCCGCGCAGCCCGTCTACAACCTATACGCTGTTAGCAACCATTCTGGTAAGCATACGTACAGCACGTACACGCGAACACGTACAGTACGTATACGCAACGCACGTAGTCGGGTAAACTATTGGTGGTTTCACTTTAAAAGCTACAATCGTTTGAACATATTGAAACGAGACGCGGAATAAAAACCAAACAACCCTGTTTGTATCTACGAAAAAAAAGGCGGTTAGGGATCCAAGGCTAGTTTTTACTATTATCTCCTCGTTTGCACTAACTGGTATCTAAGTTATTTGTAGGAATAGGCGGAGTTGGTCTCGTTGCAATGAACAAGGCAATTTTTCTTAAAGGTTCACCGTAGGTTTCCGCAACTGTATATATGTACACGCACGCACTTACTGTACGTACACGCGAACACGTATACACGTACAAGCAAGCGTACATAATAAAATCATATAAGAAGGTTATATTTAAAATTCTGACAAAAACAATATAAAAGTGCTACATTATTTCTTAAATAGTAATTTATTTTATTAATAACTAGCTGTTGCTCGCGACTTCGCCCGCGTTAAATTAAAAAGTATAGCCTATGTTACTCACGGATAAATTACCTTTCTAACGCTGAAAGAATTTTTAAAATCGGCCCAGTAGTGTTTGAGTTATTTCAATCCATACAAAAATACAAATCTTTCCTCTTTATAATATTATATTAATTATATTAATAATAATAACCGGAAGATATGTGAGTTAATTAGTCTTTAATTCGTTTTTGATAATGTCTAACGAAAGTTTTTAATTAAGACAATGCAATGTAAGCTAACCTGTATTGCTAACATAGTGTAATATTTTCAGGTACAACGTACTCTGGGCACTACACCGCGTACTGCAAGCATCCCTACACCGGCGACTGGCACGAGTACAACGACTCCAGGTACATATCCGTCCCTCTCATCTATATTAATATAATAAAACCATAAACACTTTGTTATGTAGGATGTCAGCAATCACAGTATATTTTTGAATAATTATTTCTTTAATAAAAAGCCCTACACTTATCGCTTTAGGCTATATGTTTTAAACGTAGGTAGTAAATAATTTGTGAAAACCGTTATGCGGGAAAGAGAAACTACAAGCTAATAACAAGGAAGCAAGGTTGCCATGGTAACGGTAATTGTTATCCAGTGTCGCCTTCGTTCTCTTTTGAATTTTGACATTTGCAATCATTTTTCAAATGCAAACAATGAAATAACGTTTTTATAATTCCATGCGCGAATGGCTCGTTCTTTATAACAGACTAGTTGTTGCCCGCGACTTTGTCCACGCAATATTAAGATAAAAAATTTACCCTATATACCGTCAATGGTAGTTACCCTTCAATGTAAGTCCCGTCCAGATCGGCCCAGCCATTTTGGAGATTACCCGGAACAAACGTGACTTGCGGACAGACAGACAAAAAAAAATACGATTTTCGTTATCTGCAACGCAAATACATCATCTTTTCGAAATTTTCTTTTGATATTACAGACACTCCGATTTTATTATATGTATAGATAACAATATATTTATTTGCAGGGTGACACCTATCAGTCCGCGCAACGTGGTCTCCCCCGAGGCCTACGTGCTGTTCTACGAGCTACAGCGCTCGTAGCGCCCCCGCGCCCTCTACGCACACTAACACCAATATTACTAACACTACACTAGTAGCACTAGTTCTAGCCACAAAAGTGTTTCCCGTTAAATCGATCGATAGTAAACATTCGATCCGTCCAATGGGAAAATCCCATTGGGTCAATCGGCCCAACGGGAAACCACAAGAGGCAAAGGTGTGTAGTATATGCTCTGTCCTCGTGTGAAAGTCTAGTGCTAGTACTACTAGATGTTCTAATAAGGTGCCCATTTAATTAGTGGTACATATATTGAAAAATATGTTTTTAATACAAATATATATGACTAGGGTCCGATATCCTGGTCACGTTTATTTGGATGATATTGTAGCTATTTAATACGTGTCTAATTGTTCAGTTAAATCTACATGATTTTAACTGATCAGTTTTAACTATGAGCATGTATTTTATTATACCGAACTGTTTTCAATATTATGTACCACCTGTTTATATAAAAAATAGTATGGACGCTCATTCAGTTTGTCGTCCAAATTAGTATATGATAGTTTGGAATGGCGTACCGAGCTAACAGTGATTTATATGGGATTAAGTAGTTTTATGTCACCGAAATGCCTCCGCCAAATGTTTACCGTTATAAGAACCGACGCACAAACATACATTAGATGCTTAAATGCGGAATTAACCCTTAAATGCATGATTTCTTTAACCCTTATATATCCTGCAATATCGGTATTATAAAGGAAAAATAATAAAATTATCTAGCATACAAAAAAAAATTTTTTTTTTTTAAATGTTTGTATGTTGTATTTATGCAACTGTGCGCATTTAAGGGTTAAAAATATATCGATAGCCTCACTATTTGTTTTAAGTGCAAAGGTTAAATGTTCAGGAGAGCAGTTTGAAGTTTTAGAAGAAAAAAAACGTAAAAGCAAATCTTGAAAATAATTCCAATTGAATTTTCAAACCGGTCCTAGATTATTAACGGCGTTGCTGTCGAAAATTCGCTGATTCTGAAATAAGTCAATATCGCCTAAAATGGCGGTTAAAATAAATAACCTTTCACTCGTCTATATATTTTACTAGCTGTTGCTCGCGACTGACGTCGCGTCGCATGAAATTAAAAAATATAGCCTCTGTTTCTCACGGATAAATTACCTTTCTAACGGTAAAAGAATATTTTAAATCGGCCCAGTAGTTTTTGAGTTATTTCAATACATACAAAAATACAAATCTTTCCTCTTTATAATATTAGTATAGATGTCACTGATAACAGCTTTCTTAAATAGTTAAAAGAATTTTTTAAATCGATCCGGTAGTTTTTTAGTTTCATTACATACAAAATACAAATATTACCTTTTTATAATAGTGATTAAACTGGGCTGTTGGTCCTGAATTAAAAAAAGAGGACATAGACAAAAATTTAAAAATTCAGGTTTTCGTTATCTTCAACACGAATTTATAATTTATACGAAATGTGGATATTTTCGATGTTACGTACGATTAATCCGATTTTATTAAAATGTATAGTTTTTATAATATTGCACATCATTTTATAAAGATAAAAAAAGAATTATTAGCTTTTTTAATTTTCTTTTATTTTTATTGTCCTAGCTCTTGTTTTTCTTCCACTTAAAAAACTGGTATCGATTTAAAGTAGAAAAGTTATAAAAGTGAGTCGGTTCTTTTAACGGGAGTTAGTATAAAAATAGTGAAGAAATAAATCCTCTGTTAGTCGAAAAAAAAAAATATTTCTAAGGATTGACAAAAGTCGGTCCTTTTGTACATATGCGTGTAAAGCTTATCTATTAATACAAAATATATCTATTGTTGATTAAATCTAAGGTTTTTTTTTTTCATTTACAAAATGGCTTAATGTTTGAGAAAGTATTTGAGATGTGGATGTCGAACGCTGGAGGATTTTTGTTTTAAAAACATAACTAACAAGGTTTTAATTTTTAACATTTTTTTTATTGTTAATTTGATATTCTAAATGTAATAACACCAAATTTTTTATATTTTTTAGAAATTTTACGTTACGTTTTATCAACAAATTCATTTGGTGTTTTTTAAAATTGACGTGTTTTTTATAATTCATCATTTTATCACATCCTGTATTGGCCATTGGGAATTCTAACAAGTTTTGGCCAACAAATGGCTATTGAATTTAAGCAATTTTGTTTACCTCTAATATTACAATTATCAAAGTAACAAAATATTTCGAGTTTTTTTTCAATTATCCGTCCTTTTTTGGGTTCAACATACATAAATATGTATTTTTTTAATTAAAAAAAAAACTTTTGTTTGTATTTGCATAGTCTATTTGTTTTTTAATCTGTGGATTTGATTAAAGTGATGAATCATAAATAACGTGATAGAATAAAATAATTTTATTGTTTGGAGAAAAGTATATGGTTGTGTCTATGGATCGTAAATAGTTAATACATAGGGTTTCTTATATGTTGATTTTCACTGAAATGAGGTTTTTTTTATATATTTTAGCTGAAAACTTCATTATATGCCATTGTTTGGTACAGAAATAATTATGTAATTTTTAATTTTCCGATCACTTACTAGTCAATTGATACAATGTAAATAGCATAGAAATATATTCAATAGTGAAAACTCCTTCATAGGCCTTTTGTTTCACATTACTTTTGTGCTCTAGATTACGTATCTATAGATTAAAAATCTATTAATTTTTCCTATGTATTTGCGTTTACGATTCGATGTAAGTCCTGTATAAGTTTACATCATTGGGGGGCTCTAGTCATTTTAACGTGAGATTTTTATAAAAAATATTTAAAATGCTTTGTTTAAAACAAATATTTTTATTGAATACAAGTTGCATTTATAACGAAAAATTATGAAGCTATCAATATTTTTTAAATTAATGTAGAGGTAAACAGAACTTCGTTTCAACACATAAATCTATATTTTGGATAAAAATCTCATGTTTGGATGAACAGAGAATATAGGAAAATGTTTAAAAATATTCGAGTGTGAAGCCAGTCCAAGCGCAATGCGTTCGAGAGGGAGTGTTGCCGCTATAGAAAATTTTAAGGTTAGTTAGGTATGCTTCGTTACCGCGTGGTTGTTTTGTTTTCCCTTTTTTTATATATATTTATAAATATAATTTTATTGTTGTTGATCATCCGTTGGGGGCGCCTGCTTCGTGCGCCGCAGTGTAAGCATTTCTAGCCTTATTAGTGTGGTAATTTTTAATTTTACTGACTCATCGTGTGAACAATTTTATTGCCCCCATAATTCGCAAAGCGCGCGAGTTGCGCCGGCGCCGCGATCGCCGACGGCCCCGAGCTTCTGTCACTTTGACAGCTGTCAAACTGATCATAGATTAGAGCGCGCCAGACGGTCGGGCGCCGCCGACAACGTAGATGAACTAGGTGCCCCGAACGCTTTTTGTTCATTAATTTATCACAAAGGAATCTTACTTAGCCAAAGATATTAATGCTAAATTGTTATCGAAATCATTGTATTATTAATATTAAAATTAATTTATTATTTTATTATAATTATTACTGTATTTTAATACGATAAAACGGTTTGCGGGGATTGCCCTCAATAACTATTTATGTAAAATACGTAACAGATTTCTATTATAGAAATATATATTTAAAATGAGTAAATTATTAAATGAGTGTTTTATTTTAATAACCCTACAATAATAGGCGATAAATTTTAAATTAGAAAAAAAAAAGTTTTGTTTTTATTTTCGAAATAAGAGATAATGTGCTTGTCTATTTCTTATTCGTTGTCTAGTCCACAGATGGCGCTGTTTTCAGTAATATCACGATCGATAGAGCGGTTTCATACAAAATAGCATTCCTTTGTGGATTTCGAGATTCATGAATGAACCGCGATAGTATAACCGCTATCTATTTTCAGCATTAACCATTCACATGGAGCATGAATGTAGACGCGAGAATATTCCGCCGTCAATACATAAATCTTGAAAAGGTAGCGTATAAGACTAATTTAATGAAATCATTCTTAGAAAGTATTTTAAGCTAACCTAAACTATATTTCTAAAAACTACTGCACCGATTTAAATTCTCATACTATTAGAAACCTATTATTACACTGAGTAAAATTTTTTCATAACTATATAATGTACATAAGAGCGAAAGAAAACAGCATTTTAATATTCTACTAGATTTGTTGACATCGACTGTGCGCTATAACAAAAACATTAATTTCCGACATTTGATTTGACTCTTAAAGCACAAGAATACATACATAGTATTACCGGCTATAGGTTAGGGCGCGGCGCAACCTAGGGTGCCGGACTTATTGGTGCGAAGGGAGCCTTTTTTGTACGGGTATTGGAGTGATGCTGAAGCCGGCCCTGTGTGGTAGGTACACTCTTCTGCCTGACGCGACGTACCGGGTGCTACATGACCTTTTAACCTTTTGTATAGTTCGTAGACTTTCTTTTAATATTCTCCAGAGACATTAAATCCTAAAGGTTTTGTTTTGATTTCAGATCGACAAATTATTGCAATCTAGTATCAGGATGCTAATTTGTTGCTATCTCTGCCTACACCTCTTCTAAATTCTAAGTCATCAACATGCCCTTGTTTCTACGAATAAGTTACTTTATTGGACATTTTTTGATTGCTAAAAATCTAAGCTAAAATTAAAATTAAAGATTCTCTATACCTAAAACTTGAAAGTTCCAAAATTAACGACATTTGGAAACCAGTGAATTTAAATTAAAGACCCGTACTTGAAGAACATAATTTCAACTAAATATTTTACCTAAACAGTCTAAGCTATTACACTTGGTGTTCATTTAATTCAAAAACTATGTTTCCATTTTGTCGTTTTGTTAGAAAGATCTCTCTTTTCCATTTCTCTACCCAAGGAAAAATCGATATTTTCGTCTGACGTACCCTCCCGACTCATTTGAAATTGCCGCGTGTGACGTCAAAGCTGACAGCTGACGTCATTGCCCCCTCTCCTCTCAGTCCATCTCACTCTAACGCAAGATAAACAATGCGGCGGGAGCGGACAGCGCTAGTCGCGTAAACGTTGTGAATCGGCTTCTTTTTTTTTTACTCGGACGATGTTCAACTTAAGCTCTACGCATTGATAAGAGATTGTGGTGATAACGATGAATCCCTGTGTCGTTTGGCATTATATTTCGGACAGAATTTTTCATGTTATAATTCTATGTTAAAATATCATGCACATATGTGGAAGTGTTCGGTTTTGGACATCTTAAACATTTTTGTTTCTTAATGAAAAGTCGAGGGCTGCAATTGAATGTCCCAAGCGAATGACGTGAGCGACGGTGGCGCTGCTGCGGCCGTCCGCCCCAACTAACGACAGTAGACAAGAATCGGCCGTACGGTACGTGAGGCCGAGCGGTGTGTTATCGCGGTTTTTCACGAAAATGGCCAACGACATCAATTCAGAACTCAAAAACAAGCACTTTCCAATAAATCAGTTAGTATGTGTCGGAAACTATCAGCTGGAAAAGACGATCGGAACGGGAAATTTCGCTGTGGTAAAACTGGCCACACATGTAATAACGAAGACCAAGGTGGGTACTTGTCAGGTTCCGTCGCGTATTTCAGTGGTTATAGTGTTTTATTTGTGTGTTTTTTGATCTTGATAAACGTGTTTCGCATTAACGCGAACGACGAGTTTTTCACCAGTGCTTTGTGGGTGTTTTTTCGTGCTGTGTTTCGGTTTTTATTCCATACGTCTTAAGACATCGATGTCCAGGTTTGCAGTACTTTTAATAACTTGTTTCCTAAATCTGCATAGGCGAAAAGTTGCAAACTTAAAAATAATAAAGTGAAACCACCCAGTTGCACAATGTACTATCTACTTTGACTCCTACTATCATCGAGCGACTCTTTAATTCGGTCGCATAATACCTTCAAAATTTCCCCCATAGAACGAAATTGCGTTCGTTAACTTGTTCTTTTTCCCTAATTTTTTATCACAACTTTTTCCCCTAAGGCGGGAATTGTAAAATGACCTCTAAAATGTTTTTGCGACAATTATAGTCAATTGGCAAACTCACATTGTCCTCACATTCAATTATGGTGACTTGTTATTGGATGGTGAACTAAAGCGCATCTTGTCTACACGTACTAGACCTCATACACTTCCGCTACGTAATATTACTAAACATACAAGAGATGATAACAATCAAAAGCATTGTTTTATCTCGTTTACAATTTATTACATATCATGATAAAAATGTTGATCACATAATTTTTTAAGTTATGTTATGCCTTGATGACTTTTTCGATTGAAAATGTACTAGATTTAAACAAAATTAAACATGTTTTTAACATCTTTATTATCATGTACACATTAAAATGTAATCTAATAAGAATCTCGTATGGTTTCTTGTTTCACATTACAAAAACATTGATATGCAAACTTAACCTAAGTTTTTATGTTTGAAATTGTTTATGTAATTGAAAAACATTGTTTATTCTTTTCCTTACTATGATAATCTCATTTCGATAACCAGTTAACCAAAAACTTAAAACAACTTTTAGTTCAATGAAATATTCTTTTTATGAAAATTTATTAAATTCTATCTCTGTTCTATAACCCTGAGGTTCTATTGATCAAACACCTGTCTAAAATATTTGACTACTATTTCTGACCTCTATGAAAAGAGTTCATATAAAATGTTACCTTCATCATTGGGGTTGTTGTTGTGGAATCCATGAATATTTTTTTCTATTCATATGGTTGTGATCCCATTTAAATAAAAATTTAACATATTTACCATAAGTAGCTAATCAAGAATGATTTATAATTATTGATTTATAGTTAACTAGCTTTCGCCCGCGACTCCGTCCGCGTGGAGATAAAAAAAAACAAAAGTTAGTAGCCTATGTGTTCTTCCAGACTATCCTCTACGTCTATGCCAAATTTCATCGAGATCCGTTCAGCCGTTTAGGCTACAAACTCTAACAAACATCCATCCATCCATCTAAACTTTCGCATTTATAATATTAGTAAGATGTTAACGGCTTAACATCTTGATGAAATTCTGCACAGACATAGAACATAGTCTGGAAGATATATGCTACTTTCTACGTTTTTAATTCCGCATGAATGTGCAAGCAAAAGCTAGTGTGATATATGAATAATGTAATATAGTAATTTTTCTTATCTATATTTGTAAAAGATACACTGATAAAATGTAAATGCATGAAATTGTAAAATTATTTACATTGCATTCTTTGTCCTATATGTAGACAGATATAACCTAGCGACTACATCCATGTGAAATAAAAAAAAAGTAGCCTATGTTAGCCAGATTATTCTCTACATCTATACCTAATTACATTCGACAGGCGTGAAGTGGAAGCAATTCCGCGTTTCGTCTGATGAGTGCCGGAGGCCCAATTTTAGTCCCTTTCCCGTTACGCCTTTTTCTTATAAGGAAAGGATTGGATGGGAAAGTGGATTTGACGGTGGAGGAGATGCATAGGAAGGGGAAATATCCTCTTTATGTGCGTCTCCTCCTCCGTCGATTTAAGGTAGGCAACGCATCTGAAATTGCGGATGTCTATGGGCAGCGGTCGCTTCGCTATTTCGGCGGATTTAGGTGGCCGCTTGCTCGTTTGCCACCATATTGTATAAAAAAAAAACATCTGCTCAGCAGTTTAGGCTACAAACTAATAAACATCTATCTATCTAAACTTTTGCATTTATAATATTAGTAAGTTGGATATTAAATCTATAGCACAAAAAGGTGTAGAGACCTTTTGTTGGGGTAATTTTTTATGTTAGACATTATTATTTAAACACTCTTTTGGTTAGATATCTGTTTATGTAGGTTTAGGTGTGAAAACCACAGATAACATATACTTGTGAGAACCTAGCTTTTTTACTGATAAAGACAAACTAACTTTATGTCAGACTAGCTTTCGCCCGCGACTCCGTCCGCGTGGAATAAAAAAAAACAAAAGTAAGT
This sequence comes from Papilio memnon, assembly GCA_003118335.3. Taxonomy (NCBI): domain Eukaryota; kingdom Metazoa; phylum Arthropoda; class Insecta; order Lepidoptera; family Papilionidae; genus Papilio; species Papilio memnon. Next base: position 5,744,411 of record LD688989.1, read on the forward strand.
AGCCTATGTGTTCTTCCAGACTATGTTCTACATCTATTCCAAATTTCATCCAGATCCGTTCAGCCGTTTAGGCTACAAACTCTAACAAACATCCATCCATCCATCCATCTATCCATCCATCCATCCATCCATCTAAACTTTCGCATTTATAATATTTTCGCATTTATAATATTAGTAAGATTAGTAAGATAAATACTTAACAAAAGATTGTATAAGTACTTTAGTTATTGAAGTTGTCTGGAAGAAATGAATTATCAAAGTTTTTGACTACAGTTTTTTTTTTTAATTAAACGTTAATTGTTCATACAATATCAAAATTAATTTATTATTTACTAGCTGTCCCACTGCGGCTTCATTCGCGTGAAATTATAAAAACTTTATTTCATTGTTTACATTTGTCAAATTATCAATTGCAAATGTCAAAATGACATGACATGATGACAAACCATGGCAATCTTGTTTCCTTGATGTTGGCAGCAACTTATGGTCTCTTTCCCATATTAGGGTTTTTTACAAAATATTTACCCCCTGGCGTGAAAATATATAGCCTAAAGCATGACGTAAATGTAGGGCTTTTTATTAAAAAAAGAATTATTAAAAAATATACTGTAATTGCTGACATCTTAGGCAACAAAGAAGAGTGTGTTTACACTTTATTATATTAGTATAGATTTACACAAGTAGGTAATTAATATGAAACAATGACAAACAATAATTCTCATTGTTAATGACATTTTTTTTTAATCTGTAAATAAACAAAGTTTTCATATCTTTTGTATTGAGATTAGAACTATTTGTAAACAGATACATGTTTTGATCATCAAAAAATCTTATTAAAGAGGTTATTTGAGGCATATACAGTATCAAATTTGGCTTTCCTTGCAAAGTAACCATCTTTTTTTGTGTAATTTCCCATATCTTACTAACCTAATTAACCATGACCCTTCGAGAGATGGTCAAGGTGAGTGGTCGCTACCCTCAGGAATTAGGAGTTGATGCGGAGAGACACAGAGAGAGAGAAATAAAAATTGTAATAAATGTAGCCCATGTTATTCAGCATAACATAGCTATATATTGTTGAAAATATTTTGAAATCGGTCTAGTAGTTGTTGAGTTATTTCAATACATACAAAAATACAAATCTTTCTTCTTTATTCATTAGATAATGGTGCAAGTCTCACTGGCCAGATAAAACCCATCCATTATTACTCTTTGGATGGGTTATATAGTCAAATATTGATATTAGGTGTGCTATTTAAAAAAAAAGTAAGGTGTGCGGAACACATATTAGGTTTTGTATTTTTTCTTGCTTGTTGCTCTTTCTATGGATGCATGTATGTCAAATGTGACATTGGCAATCACAAAACATGCATTATATGCGTTTTATTCTAAGTAAAAGTATGATACAATTAGAGGATTTATTTTATAATAGCTTTTGCCCGTGGCTACATCCACAATGAATTTAAAAAAAAAAAGTTAGTAATTGGTGTTCTTCCAGTCGATCTACAACTGTGTCAGTTTTTTTTACCGTCTACAAATGTTTTTTAAATCTCAGTAATTGATAATTAACTGGAAATTAATGTTATGCAATTGTTTATTAGTGTGCACAGAATTTAACTTTGTATTGGGTAAGTAGCCTAATATATTAATAATCACTTCTTGTTTTTTCTGTGAAAACCAAATATTAATTTATTCTTCCAGAAATATTTCAGTTTTCAAAATATCATTGAATCTCATACGTATTTGTTTATTTTGAATTCTGAGAGAAAATATTATGACACAATTATGGGAAATAATATTGTCGTTGATGATGAAAACATATTTATTTTCATTGGCTTCTCGGCAAGTCTTCAATGATCTAAATAGACTTCATCAAACGAAATTATAAGTTATTGGATTTTTATACATACAAACATACAACTCAAGACTTCATAAAGAAATAAAAGCAATTAATTTTGCCAAAACTTTTTCCTTCAGAGTAATTTTTTTCCCTGTTTAGTTTTTGTTGTTTTTAAATTCAAAGAGGGTTTTTACTTCAAAGATTGAAATAGTTAGTTTCATTGGAAAAAAGTCCTTTTGTGTTTTGACCCCTTTGTATAGCAATGACACTACAAATAGATGGCAAGGGTCATAAAAATTCAATATGAAAATTCTCAACATAATAAAAACAGTATGGGATTCATGAGTGTGATGTCAAATTCGAAGTTTCTTTGCATCCGTTCCTGAAAATTACTAATGAGAGGAAATAATAAAAAAATAATATTAATTTATAATTCTTGAGCGCGACGTCGCGGGGAACCGCTACTCATTAAACTTAATGTTTGCTTTTTGTTTATGCTCTTTTGTTGGTTCACCATCAATTTGCCCTTATCCCTTACGGAGGGTCGACACAGTATGTGCTGCTCTTCCATACATTTGTATCAGCCGTCATATCTGAATCCACTCCCTTCTTTAGCATATCCTCTTTCACATAATCCATCCATACTTTCTTCAGTCTTCCTCTTCCTTTGTAACCATCCACATTCATTCTTAACACTTTCTGG
>LD688989.1:5763916-5779880 GCA_003118335.3 Papilio memnon
CGTCCACGAACTATTAAAAAAATAGTTAAAAATGTCTATGTTACTCAGCGGTAATGTAGGTTTTTAATGGTGAAAGACTTTTTGAAATCGGCAGTAGTTTTTGAGTTATTTCAATACATACAAAAATACAAATCTTTCCTTTTTATAATATTAGTATAAAAGTATATCAAATGACGTATATAATTGGTATATACAGTCGTTAGGCGTGGTGCTGTACGTGATGGTGTGCGGTGCCTTGCCCTTCGACGGCAGCACGCTCAGTGACTTGAGGAATGTCGTGCTCAGCGGGAAGTTCCGGATACCATACTTTATGTCACAAGGTAAGTCACAACGGGATTACACTCGGAGTTGATAAAAGGCCTCCCTTAGTAACCAATTGACTAACATACAAATGCAATAGTACTCTAGGCTTGGTTCAGTGAGTTTGAGATGGGTTCCCATTATTGCCTGGTATGAAAAGAGGAAGCGATTATTTTAATGGGCAAACGTGCTTATATCTAGGTGGGCATTGTGGTGCAATCCTTAAAAATATTACCAAAAATTAATATAAATTCTAGCTAGTTTGTTCACAGTTTGAGAGAAAAACATCGTAGCCATATCTAAACTTTTCTGAACATAGTTTGTGACGTGACAGGGAATCCCCTTTTGCTGCCTTTGGCGAGCTTTGAGACAATTCAATTACTTTTTGTTCCTATAGTTGGACTCTAATCGTATTTGTTTTCAGAATGCGAGCACCTGATCCGTCACATGCTGGTGGTGGAGCCGGAGAAGCGGCTGTCGCTGCGCGGCGTGGCGCGGCACCGCTGGCTGGCGGCGCACCAGCCGGGACCTGGACCTGGTCTGCCAGGTACCCCACCCTAACTACCACAAATAAAAATACAGATATAAAGAGAAGATAAAACGAAACAGAATTATATGGAAGTTAGGGAATAGGATCCTACGTGCTTTTATGCTCCAGTCCAGTCCAGTGGAGACTTATTCAATTGTTTTTTTAATCTAAGGCAAGGAATGCATATCCCATCATTGGCATACTTACATGCCAGAACCTGGCACTTGATAATAATAGAGATGTGTACACTGAGACACAGTCCAGTACCTGGCTTGCACGATGTTTGGTTTTGTGACAGCTATACGTAATTTGAGAGAGGGATACGATGATTGACGTCTCTTCTACGATCTTGTTGACATTTACTGGCGTGTGTAAACACATTGTGACAGTTGACATACCAGCTACTACTTTTTATTGGCATATGTAAACAAATTATAACAGTTCATTCCAGCTACTTTTTACTGGCTTGTCCACCAATGTAACCTGTTTAACAGACGCGTCGGAGGGCGCGTGCACGTGTCACTGTGAGGGGGAGGAGGTGACGGCGGAGGGTGCGCACCACCACAAGGTGTTAGCTCATATGCAGGCGCTGCCGGGACTCACAGCGGACCTCGTGCTGCAGGTGAGACCACAAACATGCGCACGCACAAAACACAACTTGTAGTGACTAGTGACGTCACATCCCATTTGTTCAATTTTAATGTTAACATAGACATTTAAAAACATATAGACTAGGCATAGTGAAAAAATTTTCACCGGTACTTTCTTTAAAAGGTATGTTAGTTGTCAAGTTTAGTGCCTCGTCTTGTATTGATATGAAATAAATAAACTATAAACATTTAAATATTATTTAATGACACCTATCGGCCAATTTAAATACAATTAATGTTTTGACATGTGGTTTTGAGGATCTAGTCTTACCTCTTACTAATTTTATAAATGGGAAAGTTTAGATGGATGGATGGATGGATGTTTGTTAGAGTTTGTAGCCTAAACTGCTGAACGGATCTCGATGAAATTTGGCATAGACGTAGAGGATAGTCTGGAAGAACACATAGGCTACTCACTTTCGTTTTTTTTAATTCCACGCGGACGGAGTCGCGCGCGAAAGCTAGTAATCAATAAATTAGTGAGGATTATGTGAGAAATGTTTCAAGTGCAGTGTCTATGTCGCCTCTATATATTTTTAATCTCTGTATTAACATAATTAGGGTTCACTGAGGGTATCACCTGATTTAATATGCGAAATACGATTATTACATAAGTTGCGTGGAAAAGAATGAAATAAGTGTAAACGAGATGGAGCCAAGTTAAAGTTGAAAGGTTCATTTTTCAAAGTTTTACTTGACAATCGATAGAAATCAATAAATGTTGACGTAAACATTAAACGACTATGCGTGTAATATTAAGTAAACGCACGATAAATAAATAATTTGCGAGTTTGTTTCCAGTCGGTACAGGAGGAGCGCTTCGACCACATATCAGCGATCTACAATCTTTTGTTGGACAAGCTGCGCAGGCGCACCGCGCACAGGAACAGCATGCATAGAGGTATCAATATCTATACATATAATAAAATTGGAGTGTCTGTTTGTGATATCAAAAGAAAAATTCCAGATTCAGGGAAGATAGTATATTTGCGTTGCTGATAACGCAAATCGCATTTAATTTTTTTTTTGTCTGTCTGTCTGTCCGCAAGCCGCGTTTGTTCCGGGTAATCTCCGAAACGGCTGGGCCGATTTCGATCGGACTTTTTATCGGCTACTTCTTATCTTAATATTGCGTGGACGAAGTCGCGGGCAACAGCTAGTCCTCAATATAATAATACATCGCTTCAGTAGATTTTTTACTAAATCTTCAGTATATCTATACTGAAGATTTAGTAAAAAAAACTACTACACGCATCTGCGTGGCCGTCAGATTATTTAGATAGGGGGAGTGCGATTAAGGGGGGTAACTATAGTCCAATTTTTAATAAAGAATTGACAAGTCGCTGTCAAGTATAAATAAAAAAAAATTAAAGAAATATTATTCTAATTATTTACAGACTCGCTGGATTCTAACAGAAGTCAGCCGTTGGATCTCACTAGCTGTAAGGTAAGTTCATTAACCCCACTTGTAAAAGGAGGAGGTTGAATTCTGAAATATTTATTGTAGTGACGTTAAAATGTATGTATAAAAGTACATAATGTATTACAGAACACGGAGGAGGAGCAGATGGAGGCGGAGGAGTGCAGCTCGCAGGAGTGCTTGGTCTCCATACCCTGCGAGCCTGTAGACTACGTCATGGATAGAGATGATAACTTGGAGAAGGTAAATCTTACTAATATTAATGCAAATAGATGGATGGATGTTTCTTAATAACGCAGATGTAGAACATAACCTGGAAGTAATCCAGTTAAAAAGTTTTTTTTAAGTAGTGTAGCCCTAAGTTAGACGTGACAAGGTCTTAGTCAACCAGATTGACTTTATCCATCTTTAAATTTCGCAAATACGTTTAACCTTTAAAAGGCTGTTTTTTTAAATCAAATTAAATAATACCCTTTACTGTATTACCTTTACGATATTTTTATATATTGCCTTTCCAAGTTGCCGAGAAATTACCTTCAAAGGTTTTAACTTGAAGATTATCAAATGGAACATGTAAACAGCTTAATAAAAAACGGATTATTCCCAACTGTCACCCCACTCTGACCCCACGTGAGAATAAAAAGTGTCATCCGTCCCACCTTTTAGTCCCACTATCACCAATAAGACGACAGATGGATCTGTTATGAAATAAAATAAATTCCAACCGTCCCCTCGTCGCAAAGGTGGGACGGATGAAACTTTATTCTCATCTGTGGACGTGGGGACAGAGCGGGGTGACGGTTGGGAATAATCCAAAAAAACGATTGTAGGTGTCCAATGCGATTTATAATCCCGATATCAAATTTATAACTTCAAGCATTTAAGGGTTAAATATCATCACGTTTTTAATTATAAAACCTACGCAAGTTCTCAAAACGTGCGATAGGCAATTTATAATGTAGTTTTTTTTTAATATGATTTGTTATAGTTCGGAGAGTGCGGCGCGCCCGCAGCCGAGGAGCGCCCCGCGCCGCCGCCGCCCTCCGCGCGCCGACACACCGTCGGCCCCGGCGACTGCCGCCACGCACAGGTACACAACTATACGCATATTCAAATATCTTGTCCGTTGGAACATTCTAGTCGCTGCAGAACACAATTTTAAGTGTAAAAACGCACTAGCCGTGAAGTTGCTGTAACCGTAGCCCCTACTATTATCTGTTTTATTTATATTTTTTTTAAACATATGCATTTTCAAGTCGGAAGCATACGACGGATACAATTTATAGCTTAGTTAGATGTTTTTAAAAACCTAATTGTACCTAATCATACTAGTATTATAAATGCGAAGTTTAAAGGGAACCGCTGAATGGATTTCTATGACATTTGGTATAGTAGAGGATAGTCTGGAAGAACACGTAGATTACTCACGTTTTTTATTAATCCATGCGGACGGAGTCGCGGGTGAAAGATAGTTCAATAAATGTAAGCTTCAGAAGTTTTGTAAATTTATACATAACTAGCTGTTGCTCGCGACTTTGCCCGCGTAAAATTAAAGAATATAGCCTATGTTACTCACAGATAAATTACCATTCTAACGGTGAAAGAATTAATAAAATCGGCACAGTAGTTTTTGAGTTATTTCAATACATACAAAAATACAAATCTTTCCTCTTTATAATATTAGTATAGATATAGATTTACACTAACTACTCATCTGGGAGGACGGTACTGACTGAGCTACCAAGATATTTGAATAGTTGTATACTATTTTGTGAAAAAAGAATCTGAAGGCATAGTTCTGTTTTAATTTATTTTTGTGTATTATTGTTCTCAGCCCAGCGAGCTGTCGGGCTGCGGCGCGGCCTCCGCGGACCTGCGCCCCGCACCGCTCTGCGTCTCCGCACACTTTAATGTAAGATTTTGTATATCAATGAGAAATTATACCTATATAAGCATGTAATTATAAATTTACTAGCTTTCGCCCGCGACTTCGACCACGTGGAATTTAAAAAAAAGTGAGTAGCCTATGTGTTCTTCCAGATATCCATTACATCTGTACCAAATTTCATCGTGATCCGTTCAGCAGTTTAGGCTACAAACTCTAACAAACATCCATCCATCATATTTTTAAGTTTATTAAATTCCGCACGCAGAAGACGCATGTCAAAGTGCAGTTATTTTAGACATTGTGACAACGTAAATTACTTCAGTACTCAAATCTACTCAAAATGGCGCCGATCCCGCCAAAATGGCGCGCTTATCTATACTTTGCTATACTAATATTATAGAGGAAAAAATTGTTTTTTTGTATGTATTGAAGTAACTCAAAAACTACTGCCGATTTTAAAAATTCTTTCACCGTTAGAAAGGTAATTTATCTGTGAGTAACATAGGCTATATTTTGTATTGTTTTTTTTATTCCACGCGGGCGTAGTCGCGAGCAACGCTAGTTATAAATATATTTGTTTCTGCAGCAGCAAGCATCGCCGAATGTATCTCTGTTGCCGAACACGAATCTGGCAGCGAAGCTACCAGCAGTGCAGCACCAGCCGCCGAGATACTTCAGTGTCAAAGACCAGCACCTTCTCAAGCCGCCGCATGCCATGCAAACACACGGTATACACATAGTATCATTATTTATCTATCTATATCTATACTAATATTAGCTGTTCCTGTGCGGCTTTATCTCCATGAAATTATAAAAAACTTTATTTTATTATACATTTGTCAAATTCTCAATTGCAAATGTCAAAATTCAAATGACAACGAAGGCCTTTAACATTGGATAACAATTACCGTTACTATGGCAACCTTGCTTCCGTGAAGTCAGCTTGTAGTTATGGTCCCTTTCCCATGTGAAGGTTTTTTTTTTTTTCAATTTATATACCCCTGAAGTTTAATAGGATGAAAATATATAGCGTTTCGTAAGTGTAGGGTTTTTTTTAATGGAATTATTCATAAATATACTGTATAGATATAGATAACACTTTAATGCGCGGTTTAAACTTGGCCACGTCTTGGACCGTCGATTAATTGGCCGAGTGTGAACGCAAAGAGATGCCAATGTATGTCGCTTGCCGTCGCAACTGTCCAACTGTGCTGGCCAAGTGGGAACTAAAAATTAATCCATTTAAATGTTAAAAGTCATGTTTTTCCAGCGTCATCGTTCGGTCGGCGTGCGTCAGACGGCGGCGCGCACGTGCCGCGCTGCGCTGACCGCACCTGCTGTCGCTCTGCGCCCGCGCATCATGTACGTACTGTTAAAAACTGACCACTCATATCATTATTAAATTACTTTAAAAATATAATCCAACGAACTGTCGTCCATACGTGTTACGCCATTTTGACAGCACGGATTTAAAAAAAATATTAGCCTATAATATGCCTATCCATGTCAGCTACCCTCCAGTGAAAGTCCCGTCGAAATCGGCCCAGCCGTTTCGAAGCTTACCCGGAACAAACGCAGCTTGCGGACAGACAGACATACAAAAAAAATTAAATGCGATTTTCGCTACAACGCAAATACATCATCTTCCCGAAATCTGGATTTTTTTTCTTTTGATATTACAGACTTCTTCTTCCTTAGCACTACAGCCCTTTGTGGGCCTTGACTTGGTCAAGCAATCTTTTCCACTTCGGTCTATTAGTGGCTGTCGATTTCCAATTTTCTATGCCAACATTCTTTGCGTCACGATTTACACCGTCTATCCATCTCAGCTTCGGTCTCCCCCGATCTCGACGACCTTCAGGGTTGCTCGCCATAAGGGATTTAGGCATCCTGACTTCGTCCGTGTCGATATTACAGACACTCCAGTTTTATTATATGTATAGATTAAAATAAGTAATGTTTGTATCCAGGTGTCGGACAGCGGCACGGGCGCGCGGCCGGAGGACGGCGAGCGCACGGAGGAGCAGGCTGCCGACTCCGTGTATAATACCAACCTGTCAAGGTAAACACGTAAATAACTTCGCCAAATGGACAAACCAATTTATATATAATATGCTAAACTATTTCTTGTAAAAACATTTATTACGTAGCTATAACCTTTATTACCTCTACTAGCCCTCTATCGCTAGATCATTTTAACAAATTTACTAATATTGAAGTGTTATTCGATTCATAAAACCTTTTCATATAGTAGTAATTTTAGTTTCTAGTATAGTAACATGAACAATAAAAAAATAAAGATTAAATTACTAGATGTCTATGTATGGATGTATAGATACATGCAGAGCCGCGGCAGCAGCAAGAGACATACAATAGTGACGCCAGAGGACGCTGCGAACGTCGTCACCTCCACCTCCTGCATTGGACCTATGGTGAATGCCTTCAACTACGTACTAATACAAATTTGGATGGATGGATGTTTGTTATTACATATCTCCAAAATGTCTGGAAGAATGTCTAAGCTAATTATTAAGTTTACCATGCAAAGTCGTTGGCAAAAGCTAGTACTAAAAAACTTGCTATACAATCTTGAAATATTTGCAGTATATGAGTATCTTACTAATATTGTAAATGCGAAAGTTTGGATGGATGGATGTTTGTTAGAGTTTGTAACCTAAACGGCTAAACGGATCTCGATGAAATTTGGCATAGACCTAAAGGATGGTCTGGAAGAACAAATAAGCTACTCAGTTTTGTTTTTTAATTCGACGCGGTCGGAGTCACGGGCGAAAGCTAGTATGCAATATTTCTTTGTCTACGTGATAAATGAATGTGTAATTTCCCTTGCAGACGAGCACCTCTCCCTCTTCAACAGCCAACATTAGAATGAGACGGACAGGTCTCCTCACGGTGACGGAGCGGCCGCCGGGTGAGTGCATCTCTTTTACACTGCATACAAAACTATTGTCGTCTCTTTCACTCCCTTGGAAGAAAGAGATAACAGTATGTTTTGTATTCGAAGTTAGTTTGTTGGAGTGTTGTAGCATTAGTTGTGGAGCAATTTTTGTAAACGATGGTTTATTTTTTAAAGTTTTTTTTTTTAATTTTATTGTGTGTTAATCATCGTTATACAGAAGTTGTTTTGTAGATGTAATAATAGCTTGAATTTTTTGTTATTATAATGTTTTGTAGCTGGAGTCTTCAAATATTTTGCAAATAAATGAATTCATGATATACTTGTAGTTTTAAACAATTAATTTAATTGTAACTAGCGTATATTAATTTCAACACTCCACTACAGATCTCGTCAGGCATGCGCGCCAATATCCAATATCTAATGACATTGACAGCTGTCAGTTAGAGATGTGACGTTTATGCCAATAATCTGATAGTGTTGTGCCAGTTCTACAGCGCTGTACTAATTTTCTTCTTAACAGTAGTTAAATATTTTTTTACGCAAGATAATTTGGAGACTCTCGTTTCTCACTTATAATTTTTTTAATATTTAATAGACACAAGTTTTTGATATATTCCGTTGTATGCATTTAGTGCATGCTGTTTTAATTTGCATTTTATTTGCTAATTTTTTATTTTTTTCTACCAAAACCCTTCAGTTATAAGCCCAGAGCTGGTTATGGAAGTTGAGCGGCGAATGAACAGGAACTATTTACCACCTTCGATACAAGGGGGATATCAGTACCAGAACCAATCAGGGTACCAAAGTCCACCCACTGGTACGAACCAGACACCCGTACCACAAACTCCCGCACAAGGTTCTATCACAGCTGGTACACCTAACTACTCGAACCAAAACCAGAATAATCAGAAAATGATATCTTCATTAGAAACAATACCACAAGGCAGTATGATAGGGAGAAAGGGGTCGATTGTATCAGGAACTCCCGTCACCAACCAAGCAGCCTCCCCCTACACACCCCCTACTGGACCATTCTCCCCTAATCACGGCTCACTCGCGCAGCATAATCAAAATTCAATAACAGAAAAACCCATAACCACAAACTTTGATGCCAATCATTTTAGCGAATACAATTTCATGAACAACGCAAATAACTTTTTAAATAACTCAAATATCTCATCAAATTACTCAAATAATACACAGTTTCCAAACAACTTTGGTTCGATAACAAGCGGTATTCAAATAAACAATTACCAAAACCAGACGGGATCTATTACTAGTGGGACTCCGATTGGGAATTACCAAAGTCAAAGTATGGGATCGATTACTTGCGGGCAAACGCAATCGATTACCGGGTCGGGTATGTCTGGGTCGAATGGGTCGGGAATACCCGGGTCGGGCATCCCCAGCGGGTCTATAACCGCCGGTACGCCGTGCCAAGTGCAGCCGGGCGCGGCGTATAACAACCAGACTCAGTACAACCGACAACGCAAGTACTCCGGACCTCAAAGAGTTAAACTACAAATGTTAGCTACTGTACAGGAAATGGGTAATTTTTTGTTTAGTTTTTTTTAGTTTATTTTTAATTTGTTTTGTTTTTGAACTCGTGAAAGATGAAGGTTTGTAATTTTTGCTGCAATAACTGTGTGCATGTGATAATTTTGCTATAATATTTTGGCTCAGTGTTTGCAATAGTTGTGTCTGTTTGTGTGTTTACTTTTTAACATGTTTTAGTGATTAATGTAAAGATGGTTCACTTTTTTTTGTGTCTGAACATATTCAATTTGTTGAACATTTTCACATAGAATTTATCAGTAATAATTAGTCCTTCAAGCCGGATTAATTGACAAAAAAAATGTATTTCCCATAACTAAGTTAATTCTGACATCACCATTATTAAATGATACTTCAAATTTGCTCATATTATTCAGGAGTCGTAAATTCTTTCAATCGTCATCTCCCGATAAGTTTTCATAATCGTCCAAAGATCTTGTACTTGATCTATTAAGTTTAAATGAGCACCATTATAACATAATTAAGTAACCTGTGTCAACGTACAGCGCGGGAGCACGCGGAGCGCTACTCGCCGGTGCGGCGCGCGGAGAGCTCCCCGCCGCGCGCCGCACACGACATCGCCTCCGTACGCCTCGAGTACCAGCAGCTGCAGGTACGTGTACAGCTGGCTTTAACTATTTCATTCATTCTATATCACATAGATGATGCGACTAAAAAAAAATAAAGCATATAGCCTATGTTACTCACTTATAACGTAGCTTTTTTGACTGATAAAGAATTTTTGAAATCGGCCCAGTAGTTTTTGAGTTATTTCGAAACATACAAAAATACAAATCTTTCTTCTTTTTTATATTAGTATAGATTAAAATATAAGGAAAGTTATATTTTTGTCTTAGCGCGGACTGGAGCGGCGGAGCGGAGCGGGCGCGGCTGGCGCCTCCCCGCCCCGCCCTGAGAGCAGACTGCACACGCCCAATACTTCCGTGCCAGGTAACGTATACAAGAAATACAGTAAAATATCAATAAGAGGTAGTCACAAAAAAACAATTGGTTTGAAAAACGCCTTAGTCATAAAAAATGTTTACGGTACAGGTTCCCCGCGGCACTGCGGCGCGCCGCCCCCGCTGGACCTGAGCGCGCTCAGCGTGGAGGCGGCCCGCTCCGTGCTGTGCGCCGCGCGCGCCCTGCACGACCCCGCTGCCGCGGACCTGCCGCGCTCGCTCACTCTCACACAGGTACACTACACAACACCGCTCACACATTAACCCTGAACATCAATAGATTTACATATGTTTCACCAACTATTGTATTTCTAGGACTTGGCTCTGAAGATGGGCATCAACCTGCACAACCTGTGCTCGCCGCACGTCAACATCTCGCAGGAGATAGTGCAGGCGCTGCACGCGGCCGGCCTGGCGCTGGCCGGGCACGCCTCGCCCGCCAGCCCCGGCTCCCCGCTGCATCAGATCACCGAGGGCCTCAGCTATCTCCACACCGGCTCCATCACGCGCGGCACCCCCCAGCCCACCGCCACGCCCCTCGACCTGCGCAGCAACCTCGACCTCGACCCCGCGCAGTACCCCCAGCTGCACCCCATGGTGCACCCCCAGATACACATGGTCACACACCGCTCCCTCAACAACTCCCCCATATCCAACCCCGGCTCCCCCCTCGACATGATAAAGGAGGAGACCGGTAATGGCGGTCACAACGGCGACACCAAAATCTTCGCACACGAAATGAGAAACGTCCAGTTTCCGAGCTACGTGTCCAATCATCCGCAGATCAGTTTGACGGATTGCCTCGGCTCAGAGATCACGCTGGTGGCCTCCTCCTCGGAGGACAGCGTCGACAGTCTGGAGAACGCCAAGTACCCCCTGCCGCAGTTTGTGATATCGGAGCCCTCCGACCTGGACGACAGACCCTCCATCACCAAGGGGATCGGGAGGAAAGTGAGCCAGGAGAACGAGCCGCAGAGGGAAGTGCCGAGAGACCTGGAGCTGAACCTGGACAGAGATACGGAGATGCAGTCTCCCAGGGAGAGTGTGGATGAGACCAACAGATTCCTGACGGAAGACGTGACGTACCCAAGACGGGGCAGTGATAAGTCTCTAGGCTTCAGTGATGACTCCCTAAGTAATGACTCTGCGAACGCTTCCCCAAACTGCGAGCAGAACATCCAATCAATATACTCGAATATTATATCAGTTAGTTCAGGATTTAGTGAAAACAGGGGAAGCTTCTCCGAGCATAGAGAATCCTTCTCCTTCTCGGATAGAGGGAGTTTATCAGAGCGCGGAGACTTCGGACGGTCTTCGTTCTCTGAAAGAAGTGACTTGGGGAGAGGGAGTTTTTCAGAAAGGGGGGAAACTCCTCGGTCCTCTTTCTCCGCTCAAGGAGTCCTAGGAGAGGTGAAAGAGTACAATGAAGATGTGTGTATGCCGAGGGAGAGGTACGGCTTTGATCACAACGAAGACCAACCTCGTCAGGAAGAAATTGAGAAACTGCAGCGGTCTACTATGGATCTGCGTTTGACGGAGATCTGCAGGCCAGAGGAAAGAATACCTATATTACTAAGTCCTCAGGAAATCTCCTGTTTTCAAGAATATATAGAAGTCGCGCTGTCTACCGTCTGTTCCCAACTCGACTCTCATCGGATAGTGGAGTTATTAAAAGAAACGATAAACATGAGAGTTCCGCCGCAGAATATCTTCATAGAAACAGGAGATCAGAAGGAAATCCATGATGACACAGAGGCACTAACCGGTTTCTTAAATCTAGAATATTCCGGTGGAATCCAGATTGAATTGATAATATGCGAGAATAAAACGAAAGAGAAGAAAGGGTTGAAAATGAGAAGGATTTCTGGTGATCAGAGAGAGTATGGGAAACTCTGCCAGCAGTTGATCACTAGCTTAACCGTTTAGCAACTTTAGATTTCCAAATATCGCTATCTCTGTTACTCTCTTTGAAAAGGACAGAGATAGCATGTTTTAATTGTATGGAATTTCGTGGTTTTTAAGATTCAATATTAATTTAATATTGGAATCTAAGTCCAAAATGTACAAGCAATTCTAATACATAAGTCAAGGGAAAAGAATCTATATTCGTATAGATTTTTTATTATTCTATTCCATTTTGTTGTTGAAATTTGTGATAATTATTGTTTTATTTGCATTTGCAATGTTGTTTGTGAGTTGTAGGGGAATATAAATATTGTCTTGAGCAAGAACTATTTTACATTAAGCACTAAGTGCAAAAATTATAAATTTCAGGGCTTAATAATTATGAAGGCATCAAGTATTCAATTTCATATAATTATATTTTAAAAAATGTCTCTATTTTTGACCGACTTCCCAAAAGAAGGAGGTACTCAAGTCGTCTGTATGTTTTTTTATTTTTTTTTTATTGTTTATGTGTGTTACGCGATAGCTCCGGCCCTGGTGGACCGATTTTGAAAAATTTTTTTTTATCCGAAAAATATAGCTAAAGCCCTTTAAACAATTAGTAAGCTCTGAAATTATACGCGTTTTAAGTAAAAAATGTACTTTAAAAGATATTTCTTGCTTATTTGACTGATTTGCAATCAAATTAAATCTTTTGCCATATTAATGCGTTATTCGACGTGTACAATTATATTTTTAAGTATAAAACAAGGGACTCCACTAAAATAAATTAACTGACTCTCACAGTCACTAAGGGACACTGAGTGAAGATTTCATACTAATTCTACGCTAATACTAAGAGCATTGATTTTTCATAACTGTATTTTATTTATATATGTTTGAAGTATGTGTCGATTTATTAAATATGATGTTTTTAATGTCCACTGTGAAGTTATCTCACTGAAGGGTAGTTGACATAGACGGGGATATTATAGGCTACATTTTTTTAATTCCGCGCTGTCAAAATGGCGACCGGACCGCTATCTCTAGAACGGGTGGACTTGGACGGGACTTTGGTAGGTAGGTGGTAAAAAGTAGATGCACGAAAGTTATAGACGACCATTTTTTTTTAATTCCACGCTAACGAAGTTTCCGGGCGACAGCTCGTTACTAATAAATTCGACTACAGTCTTTAGTAGAAATCTCCACTAAGGGACATCTTTAGGGATGACTGTGAGTGCAGCGGTCAGTGGACATGTACAGCTTATTTACCAATGTTAATTTTAATATTTGTATATTATGTTTAGCTCCCACTACGATTTGCTATTTATTCCAAAATTTTTAAGTTTTAGGCTTTGTAAATATTTTTTTTTTAAGTCCTAGATAAGTTGTATTCAAGTTTTTGTATATAATGAATTAGTTTTAGATGGATCGTGCCTTGGCAGGTCGCGAGGCGCCGGTTGTAGCGTGTTGTATGGAAATGTATGGATTGTATGGGAATGTATGGACGCTATCGCGCGGGCGCGTTGCGGTACATATAGATATGTAATTACATTAATTATATATAAAGGAACATATACACGATAACTTTAACACCAGAAATACAAAAATTATAGTTGAGTCGTGCAAATACGGTTTGTCAACTTTTTTAGTTGGAACTAAGCATATTAGATTGTTTCTTGTTAATACAACAAATTGGTATGATTAGTTTAAACTAAAAATGATTGGAAATTAACCTTTGCCTTTATGAGAAAGAAATTTAATATATCTGAAAGTAAGGATAATAAGAGAAAAATATTTAAACTTGATAAATATTTTTGAATTCCGCGAACGTTTGGATTGAAAAAAACTTTTTCTTTTTAACCCTAAAATATATTTTCCCCTACGCTGGTACGTACAGGAAAATATAATCAATTACTGAGTGTATATGCTCCTTTATTTTGTTTCCAGCACGATGTGTGTTGGGTTGTATAGTCCGACTAACTTATCTGACCCGGGAGCCGTTTCTTTTTACTTTACTCAATGTTTTCCTTGAAGAGGCATTTACAGCTCCACCGGAGCTTGAGATGGCTGAGTTTGTCGCTCAGCCTAAACCTCGTTTATGAGTAAGCTCGAGGGCTCTCTCAGGAGCCTCGGCTCGGGCCGTTACTGCGTAGTTATAACCGGATTGGAATGGAGCCGTGATACTCAAATTTTGTATTTGACTATTAATCTATTAAATAGATCCAAAGAAATTAAAAAGAAACTTGTACTGTAGCTATTTTATGTATAGTTTTCTCAGCCAGTTTTACATATTTGCTGAATGCTGCGATCAGAGTGCCTCTACTCGGGCCAAATAAATTAGTCGGACTATTTCGTCAACTCGCGTTTACGCGTGTTTTTTGTGTAATTGACATTTGTGTGACGGAGACTGACTGAATGTCGCAGAGATAACGTTAAACCCGCCGTAAAACAAAACAACCACATTAAATGGCATCGTTAAAGTTAAGATTTACTTTATTTTGACTTAAGGACATTTATCTGTGATAGAAGTTAGGTAATATGGTTAAAATTCCGTCAAATTCTACCTTTTGAAACCGGTATGTTTACACAAATATGCCGTGCATTTACGTGTAAAATCTTTAATATTGTAAAGTCGGGCTACGTCACTCAAATGTGAACTACGCAACCAGCGCATGGTAGATAATGTATTGCCATAAGATCGCCGTGTTGACAGATTGAAGATATCTTGTAAATAATATTTTAATAAATAATTCCAATTCCAATATGTTAATTATTTTGTTTTATTGCATATTTAACATCAATTAAAAATATTTTACACAATTAGACTTATTTATTTTGAAATTCTTTGAAAACACATTTTAGGTAGCGATCTTGTTTACCCTTATATAATTTTTTTCCCAGTTTTTTTGCTGTTTGATTCAAATACAATCTATGATGTTACAGTCGCAAGGAGTGTTGTACCTTGCCCACCGCCTGAAAAAAATAAGAAAAAAAAGTTAACGCACAAAATAAAGCGTTGAACTAGTCTGCACTCTTTTATATCTTAGTTATAGAATGCGTTGATGGATAGGTGGGACTCAGCGATGCTGGCTTGCTGGATCCGGTTACACGTAAACTAGTGTTTGCTGGCCTCGTTGTGGCACTACTAAATTTTTATATGTAAAAATGATTTTATTATGCAATTTCTACTAACACTAGTTTTATAAGTTAAAACACCAACTCTCTGGGTCTTCGTTATCCGAAATAAATAAAATTATTATTATAAACAGTAACCAATGGACAAGTGACCATCAATTCGTCAAAATAGCGAAGCGAAATGTTCACTTCCGCAATGTACATAAAAAACAACATTAAAACTGTCAAATAGAAGTGCTATTTGACAGTTTTAATGTTGTTCTTTAGAAAAATTACACATTTATAAGTAAAGGTTTCCCATCTTTAGTACAAAGGAAATCAAATATGTTGAATATTCGGATCTTCGTACGAGTCGCTGCAGAATGTTACGTGTGTACAGGGTATAAAATACGACGAAAAATAGAGGTTAATTATTTGGTATCCATTCAGACCTGTTCCCCCGCCAGCGTCAGGCGCCGCGGTGCCAGCATCGGCTACTGTGCTCTTAGTCGACATCGGTTTCCACATACTGAAATTATTGTAAACATCATCAAATACTTACAATAATCGAATTAATCATCATCAGCACTAGCTCACTATACGTCCCCACCGAGGGGCTCGGAACCTAACGTCTAAGTTGGGGTGACTAGGCTATTGTCAACCACGCTGGCCCACTGCGGGTTGGTTGACTTCACATATCTTTGAATTTCTTCGCCGATATGTGCAGGTTGCATCACGATGTT
>LD688989.1:5779960-5794101 GCA_003118335.3 Papilio memnon
CGATGGTCTCGACGATGGAATTAATCGAAACCGAATTAGAGAAACTTACATGACTTTCTTAGGTGTCGGTATGTACCTCGCAGCTACAGCTCTAGCCTCCAATATCTCTCTGTAACTCAGCAAGATCGTAAAAGTATAAGAAATTGTACTAATGTTATAAATGCGAAAGTTTAGATGGATGGATGTTAGAGTTTGTAGCCTAAACTGCTTGACGGATGATGAAATTCGGCATAGTCTACTTTTGTTTTTTTTTTTTAATTTCACGTACAGTGACTCGCGGGCGAAAGCTATTACTCAATATTTTTACCAAACTAGAAACTATTTCTATTTAAAAAATCGCCTTAAAGAGCCAAAAATTAATATTTCATCTGGGACAGTATCAGGTGTATTGAGCGATGACCTTAAGATCGAGATTGCAAATAACCGCCACCTGATGGCGCTATAAGTATGAAAAATTTAAGCGAAGTGTAAAGTACTTGAGCAACTTGACGCTGATCTGTGCAGAAGGCAGACGAGCCTCCGTAGGGTTGGAGACCACGATGATGGACTCGTCCGTGATCTCCCCGGGACCCCACGGCTCCTCGTCGCCGTTGAACTCGTTAGATGCCACGTCATAGTAGAAATCATTCGGGTGATCCTAGCAAGAATGTAAAATATGCTTGTAGCTTCGGGTTATTATAAAAATATCGACTAAATAGTACTTAAGCTCCACTTAGGATAACTTTGAGGTATTAGAAGAAATCAATTAAAAAGTTATTGAATTAAAACTTCCAAAAGAAACGCTGGATAATGTCCAGTTAGCCAAGCCGCAAAGTAATTTACTTACTACAAGAAAAATGGGCAACAATAATGTCAATGTTTTTTTATATATTACAAGGTGGCAAACGAACAAGTGGCCACCTGAATCCGCCGTAAATGGCGAAGTGACCGCTGCCCATAGACATCCGCAATAGCGGATGCGTTGCCCACCCTTAAGGGACAGAGGAGGAGACGTATATAAAGAGGATATTTCCTCTTCCTATACGTCTCCTCCACCGTCAAATCCACGTTTCCCTTTCCAGCCCATTCTTAGCACCATTTATCATAATTTTTTTCATAGATTATTTAATAGAACATGCTCTTTTTGAATTTGTTCTTTTATTTAGTCCTAGCTCCTACAAAAGTAACTATCATTGCCACAATTAAATGACAATTGTGGTCCTATTAAACCTACCAGCGCCAAACTGGGGAATGCCAGAAATGTGTCTGCAAACTTCATGAACCGTCTGCGCGGCATGGACCTGCGCAGGTAGCGCAGCACGGGGCGCGCCACGCCGCGCTGCAGCAGCGACAGCAGCCGCAACACCTGCTCTACGTCCCAGCCCTCCGCGTCCCTATAGCCCAACGGTGCTCGGACGATAGACGCTGGTACACGACGAAAATATTAGGAAAGCGGCATAGAAACGCTGGCAGAGCCCAACGTTCTTTCGATACAATTACTTACCCTCGACCTTGATCGGTGGCAATTCCTTCAGCTCATTGTAGAGCCGGTTCTTGTGGTAGTGAACCAAGCGATCCAGCCACCCGCCGCGCTCAATGTTCACACCCAGAGATGTCGATACGCACAGTAATAGCACACTGGTCTAAATCATGAGCAAATCTTATTTATGTATGTCTATACTAATATTATGAAGAGGAAAAAAACTACTGGGCTGATTTAAAAATTTCTTTCACCATTAAAAAGCTACGTTATCCCTGAGTAAAGGGACATATTTATTTCTAGATTTTTTTGTTAAATGCTCGCGGACCAGATAAATAAAATAAACTTACGACAAAGAACATTTTAGATTTGCGATTACGACAAAAACATGGTTTAGTTTTAGTATTACCGTAATAGGTTATTAAAAGTTTTAATTAGGTGTTAAATTGAAATTAAGTTAACTGTTAAAAGAGGTGTAAAATAATTATTATAAAATATGCAAGAGAATAACCTGTTTATTAAAATTTTAATTGGATGAATTTAATTATTCCAAATCATCAGGGACATCGTAATCTATCTATACTTCTAT
This sequence comes from Papilio memnon, assembly GCA_003118335.3. Taxonomy (NCBI): domain Eukaryota; kingdom Metazoa; phylum Arthropoda; class Insecta; order Lepidoptera; family Papilionidae; genus Papilio; species Papilio memnon. Next base: position 5,782,009 of record LD688989.1, read on the forward strand.
ACTATACTTTATACTATTGTTATAAATTTCTAAAATTTAAAAAAACAATAGATAGACAAGCGGTAATATGAGCAATACTGGTGAATTACTTTAAAACAAAGGCAACTACGTAGAGATATCGAACGTTCCGTGGTGACGACTAGAAATGTACTGAGCGACTGAGCTCTTAGCTCCTTAGCGACTGAGCACGACTGACTGACTAAGCACGACTAAGCGCTGCGCCCCTTCTTGGAAAGTCTTTTATAAAACTACCCCCACCATTACTTCCGTTTTCTAATATTATGTAAGATATATATACTATATACTATATCTATACTTCTATACTTAATATAATAAAGCGTAAACACACACTTTTTTGTTGTCTAAGATGTCAGTAATTACAGCATATTTTTGAATAATTCTTTTCTTAATAAAAAATCCTACATTTACGTCACGCTTTAGGCTATATATTTTCAACCCATTAAACTTAGGGGTTAAATATTTTAAATAAAACCCAAAATGTGGGAAAGAGACCATAGGTTGCTGCCAACATCAAGGAAGCAAGATTGCCATAGTTTGTCATCATGTCATGTCATTTTGACATTTGCAATTGATAATTTGACAAATGTAAACAATGAAATAAAGTTTTTATAATTACATGCAGATGAAGCTGCATGGGAACAGCTAGTCGTGTTCTTTCGAATTGCAATTTGTGTTTCATCGATCTTACCGTACTTATGAATTTACGATTATTTTTCGTCTGTATCTGTCTATGTTCAAATCTAACTAATAGTATAATGTTGCAGGGAAAATATATTTCGTATTTGTTCTCTCCCCTGATTTAAAACAGTAGGCGTAATCTAATATCAGGTTGCTTTTTGTTCCATTATCTTAATTTAACAGGTGTCTTTATTTTAATAAAACAATTAAGTTCTTTAACCAGTTTATTTATGTTTTAAGAGTACATTGTTTTAATATAATTAACTTCCTGTGCATCAATTTTATTTCATTCATTGTTCCTTTCAGATATACCGCCTGCTGTTTTCCAATTTCAAACCTTGGTCTTCCAGCTCCTGGAAAATTTATATAAGAATCATGTTTTGTTACTACTCTACATTAAGAGTTTTTTTTTTATACGATAAGGTGGCAAACGAGCAAGCGGCCACCTAAATCCGCCGAAATGGCGAAGCGACCGCTGCCCATAGACATCCGCAATTGCAGATGCGTTGCCTACCCTAAATCGACGGAGCAGGAGACGCACATAAAGAGGATATTTCCCCTCCCTATGCGTCTCCTCCACCGTCAAATCCACTTTCCCATCGAAACCTTTCCTTATAAGAAAAGGGCGGAATGGGAAATGGACTAAAGTTGGGCCTCCGGCACCACACTCATCAGACGAAACGCGGAATTGCTCCCACTTCACGCCTGCCTTCTGTGTGGTCATGGTATTGCACCGGGCGAGCCGACCCATTCGTGCTAAGATGTTAAAGCGGGTTCTACCACTATTAAAAGAGTTCTCTAAGGGAAGTCTTATAGGCTATATGTAATAGTTTTATTTTTAAACTTACAATTTTGTGGTTGATGTTATGAATCTTGCCGCTTTAGCTCTTGCCTCCATTGTCTCCCTGCAAGAGAGAATTAATATAACTACTGGCATTTTGAGTAGTTCCCACTTAAACTTATTCAAGTACCTGAGTAATTTGACACTGATTGTATCTGCAGGCAGGCGTGCTTCTGAAGGATTGGTGATGACAATAACAGAGTTGTCATTTAAACCGGAGTTCCATGCAGGTTCTTGCTCATTATCCTGGGTGGCATCTGTGTCATAGTAGAAATTGTTTGCATGGCCCTGTGGAGAATAAGTATTAAAAATATTTATAAATATATTTTTGTTTAAACACTACTTTATCTAAAAATTATTAAGCAGTAATCATTGCTGTTTTACATTTATAATTAAATTCAAGATCTATCTATTAATAAATTAATGCATTTTTGGTTAAATTGACAGAAGCCAATCATTGTTACAACTCACCTCACTCAAATGTAAAAGTTTTAAAATTGCTGGGATATAAAATAAATACACTAAAATATGAATTAAAAAATATATTGCTATTTTGGTATATAACCTCTTTCTATTTTAACATCATCAACAGGACAGTCATTTTTATCACATTCCACTAAACCTATTCGTTTGACAACAGGCATACCGCCTTGCACCCTCCCGAATATCGTGTGTTTACCATCTAACCATTGTGTTGGAGCTAGAGTTATAAAGAACTGAGACCCATTAGTACAAGGACCAGCATTTGCCATAGACAATACACCGGCTCCAGTATGTTTCAAATCATTGGTTATTTCATCATCGAACGTCGGGCCATAAATCGATTGGCCACCTTTTCCGGTTCCCGTAGGATCGCCGCCTTGTATCATAAAATCTCTTATTACTCTATGGAATTTCGTATTATTGTAATATCCTCTTCGTACTAGTTCCATGAAGTTTCTGCAAGTATTCGGTGAATGTTTCCAGTACATTTCGAGTATGATCGTGCCCATTGTAGTCTCTAGGACCGCTACCGGTGGCTGCCAGGATTTATCAGGAATTCCGACATTGGAGTAACCCAACATAACGTCGTATGATGTTTGTCTTCTAGGTGAATTGCTGGAGTGTCTGTTATTACTTTGTTTTAAGATTCGTAATTAGAATATTCTTATTAATAAAACACCAAATACTTTTATAACAGCATCAAAACATAACCTAACAAATCAAGCACTTTTGACACTGGCATGTCATTGTCAAACTTTTAGAGGGAAACGACATATAAAATCGATTTAGAATTTTTCTCGATGTATTTTTTAAAACGAATAAAAAAATTTTCACGTAAAAATGTTAACACGAATTTTTAAATTGTATCAACAATCAGTAAAAATAAATAAAATGCAACAGAGTGATTGACACATCAGGTTTGTTTGCATTTGCACAAACCAGCAAGATTTGATAATATGGAATATTTATGTACGTCGTAAATATGGGCAAAATAATGTATTATTTCTAGAGGAAAATATTAGTTACATAAAAATATAAACCTTAATACGTACTTACTTGAGATAAGCTAGGGAAAGCTTTTAATGAATTTGCATAATTCATAAATCGTCGTCCAGGCACGACGTGCAGTTCTTCATCTTCAGTCTCTGCTTTTTGGCTTTGGCGTAACATAGAAGTTAGACGCAATACTGATTCAACATCCCACGCGGCGGAGTCTACATAACTATCTTGAGCTTTCTCAATTGAGGCTAAAATGGGCTTATTATTACTTTAAAAATTACAAAACGAGTACGACGTATTATTAAAGCATTTCTTTGTATAAATAAAAGAAACACTTACCTTTAATGCGTACAGCAGGTACAAATGTTAACTCGTCATGGAAATCTTTCTTAATTCTGTCAGCCAGGCAGCCCCTTAACAGAAGATTGATGCTGACCGACACAGTGCATAACGTTACAATGTTTTTTTGATTCATTAGGAAAATCTTAACATTCTTTTTTCTTTATGCGTTGGCTCTGAATTTTTCTAGATATTATTCGATACATTATAAATATGTAAAAATACGACTGCAAACATATTTTTAAAGAATTACATGTGAAACTTTAGTTTTTCCAATTTTAGCATGTTCAATTACGTGTGAAATTGAAATTTAATTAAAGTTTTACCGTGTTTTTAATTGAGATTTTTTATTTCTAAATTAACGACATATATTATTGCTTGTAATCGAAGCTCACATTTCTATTTTCTCTTATAACATCAACGCAATGCATAATTTATTATTATTGTTCTTTATGAACAAATGTCATTACGTATTTAGCTAACGATCTAAGTATACATTGTAACATTAAGTACTTCTTTTATTCGATTAAACATCCCTTTTAACATCGATTTTTCGGGACCTATTGTAAACGTCTCTTTAGTTAAATGTCAAATTGATTTACACGTTGACGTCAAAAATTCGACAATTGACATTGACATTATCTGACTTGTGTTTAGAGGACGTGTCGATTGATTTTGTAAAATAAAATTAAATAGATTATCCTTATAAATCATTTAAATTTTGTCTTTTATGAAGCATTACATATTAGTGCAGTGGTGTAATTTAATTTGATTCTTACCATCTCTGATGTACAGAAACTGGTTTGATTCGATACACCTGGAGCGTAAACAAAGACATTTTTCGTAATAATAACAATGAATGTGTCGGTTCTAAGGTGTAAATGTGTATAAGGGGTGGTGTTTTGAACTTATTAAGGATCTTAATGCGAGGGAAGTGCCTCAAGATGACCGGGGTGAGCAGGGACGCGCCGATCGGTATACAATGTTTACAAAAATTAAGCGGATGGTTGTGTCCGCGAATGCAAATCAACAGGTTAAGATGGTGAGCGAAGATTTACTATTTAGTTATACGCAAATATTCAATAATTTGCAGGAAAAAGAACAACATTAACCTTGGTACAATATGATTATGTACAATGTACTATATGACATTGAAAAACCTATATATTTAGAAATCATACTGACATGCTGAAATTAACTAGATTCATTTATGTTTTATTTGACAGCTGTCTAGCCCAGAAATCGTACTGCACTGAATTAAAATAAATAAAAATAACTAGCATATGTCTAATACCAGACTTTGTTCTACATCTGTGACAATTTTAATCACAATCACTTGAACATATTAGTAGTATGTCTGAAAAATATTTCTTACAAATTCTAAGATTTCCTAATCATTTAAATATTGTTCATATTTCAAAGTCTACATTTCAGTTCCAATCTCAATACTATTTTTAATCTATATCTATACATATAATAAAATTGGAGTGTCTGTTTGTAATATCAAAACAAAAATTATATATTTTGGGAAAATGATGTATTTGCGTTGCTGATAACAAAAATCACGTTTAAAATATTGTTGTCTGTCTGTCTGCAAGCCACATTTGTTCCGGACAATCTCCGAAACGGCAGGAGCGATTTCGACCGACTTATTACAGGCTACTTTTTTGATTCCGCGCTGTAAAAATGGCGACCGTACCGCAATCTCTGGAATGGGTGGACCGATTTGGACAGGACTGACTGGAAGGTAGCTGTTAAAACGTTAGATAGACACGACAATGTTCTGTGCTAACGGAGTTTGCAGACGACAGCTCGTTTATCATAAACATACAATGCAAATACGTGAAAATATAGTCGGATTGTAGCTTTAAATGTCAAGATACAGATTATTAAATGTTTTGATTAGACACAGTATGACGCAGTTCGCTGACTCATAACATATGCCATGTTTTGTTAACACAGCTTATATTACAATGTTACAAAATACTTATCTTGTGTTCTAATTTTTTTTATTCTATAATTTATGTAATAAGCAAAAAATATTCATATAAGCATATATATAGACGTATATATGACATATATAGAAATATATTATTACATATAGATTTTCAGAACTCTACAGGTGTGTGTTTCAATAAATTATACAAGCTTAATACGTAAGCTAGAAGAATATGTAAGCTTAATACAAACAATCCTTTGATATGAAAATATTGTCTTCATACTTTGTATATTTGGCAAACATAATATTAGGAGTCTATGTCTATTTGAGTGTTACAGAAGCATGGAGTGACCCAAATTCTTTAATATTTAAAATTGTCACAGCCGAGTAAAAATAGAATTGTGACATATGGACAACTGTAAATGTTGAGTTACTTTAGTGATTCCATATTCAAATTTATACTTTTATTATTATAACTAGCTGTTCCCTAGCGGCTTCATCCGCATGAAATTATAAAAACTTTATATCATTGTTCACCTACATTTGTCAAATTATCAATTGCAAATGTCAAAATGACATGATGACAAACCATGGCAATCTTGCTTGCTTGATGTTGGCAGCAACTTATGGACTCTTTCCCACATTAGGGTTTTTATCCAAAATATTAACCCCCTAAGTTTAATAGTGTGAAAATATATAGCCAAAAGCGTGACGTAAGTTCAGGGCCTTTTATTAAGAAAAAAATTATTCAAAAATATGCTGTAATTGCTGACAACTTAGGCAACAAAGAAATGTTTTACGCTTTATTATATCAGTACAGATATAAAATCTTTGTTTTCTTTGAAATTAAGTTGAAATTTGGGTGGATTCATTTCCTATGGATTACAATTTCTTGAGGATGGCCACCAAGAGGGTTTTAGTGAGTCAAGCCTCACATAACCCTCTACCCCCCAGAAGGCAGGATATCTTCTGAAGATCCCCCCTATATAATTTCCACTTGTTGTGGGTTAAATTAAAAAACGTATGCCTGTTACTTTAAAAAAGACGTTGAATTATCTTTTTTCGTTATTCAAACACTCATTTTGATAAAATATATGATAAAAATGTATAATTGATAAACATAACAATGAAAATTAATATAATTAAATTGACTGATAAGGTGCGTGTTGTCGGCGAGCCTTTGTTAATTCCGGTACGGTAGATAATCAGCATGACGTACCATATGTGCAAAGTATGTAACGGTACTTCGTTTACTGGCGAAAAAGAAACTCCGGTTATGAATGACAATGTTAAATAGTTGAAAAAGGTTGTATAGGGAATTAACATTTTATAATGGTAGACATGGCTAGACTATAGAAAAACGAATTTTAAAAATATCCATATAAATATCTATCACATTTCATACTAATATTATAAATGCGAAAGTTTAGATGGATGGATGTTTGTTAGAGTTTGTAGCCTAAACTGCTGAACGGATCTCGATGAAATTTGAAATAGATGTAGAGCATAGTCTGGAAGAACACATAGGCGCACGGGGTCGCGGGCAAGAGTTAGTAATATATAACTTTCTCACTCTTTACCTCTCCTGTAACGAAGTTAGCTTACGTGACACGTCCTTGAAATTTTAGTAAGCGTGAATTTTAACCGTTTACAAATTAAATATTTCGAAACAAATGCAAAACATGCATCACAATCTTAAATAAACTGTACATCGGCATATTTTACTTACGTTTATCATAGTCGACCTGACACGTTATATCTGTACTTATGTTCTAAATAGTGATAGCATAGCAACAATATATGCAATTATACGCCGATGGATAACATGGAAAATGTTTTGAATTTGTGTTCATTTTAAACCCGAGTAGGCAATATTTCTACGTGTGACTGTGAACGGCATTCTATCTCGCTTACTCTACAGCAATAGCTGTTTTCGCCGCGAAACGACCGTCGCGAGACGCCAGGTTTTATGAATCACTAAAGTATTGCTTACTTCTACAGGTACCAAGGCGCAGTCCTAATGCTAACATACTTCACTTATATGACATACCACTTGACGCGCAAGCCGATATCCGTGGTGAAGAGCGTGCTGCATCAGAACTGCAGCGGGCTGGTGCCCCCGCCGGGCACCGACACGACAGATGACCAATGGTGTAATTGGGCCCCATTCAGTAAGTTGAATTATGATAGTAATACTTCTATCTCTTGCTAACAGCAACTTTAAATCGGATATTTGATAATGTAGCAAATTTAAAGGGCTACATTTCTCCCATACATCATTCTTATGTAAGTCTTATAGTTTAGGCTACGTAAGCAAAGAAAGCAAAAAAGACCCCAAATTTCGTCCCGCGATTTTGAGCTAATTAACTATATAAAACTATTTAACTACGCCTTAGTTTTTGACTCCAAAAATCAAACAAAAAAACGGGACCCACCTGCAAGCACTACCTTTCGGATAAAAAAAGAATTTTCAAAATCGGTCCACCAGGGCCGGAGATATCGCGTAACACACATAAAAATAATATACAGACGAATTGAGTACCTCCTTCTTTTGGGAAGTCGGTCAAAAAATGAGATTTAAGACCCAGACTGTAAGGCCTCTTCAGTAATAGCAGAATCTGACCATTGTTAGGACAATTGTAACAATATAGGTAACAATGGCCAATATAAGAAACTTCCAGAATCATGTAGAACTAAATCTATGGTTCTTTTCTAGAGTTAATGGAGCGTAGATTGTTGCCGGCCTTTTTTGTAAGACAGCTGTAAAAAAAGGACGCATCCGGCACTTTACTCGTTAATTGACCAGGAATTGATGGAAAACATCCTCATTGTTTTTATGCAATTTTTTAAATTTCTTATCTATCTGACGTAAAAATTGTATATTCCTTAATGAATTAAACAGGGACTAAATATATACTTTTCGCTAAATAAAAGAGCGTCGGAGGCTCAGTGGTTGAAGCACTTGACTTGTAATCTACAGGTCTTGGGTTCGAATCCCGCAGCCATGTACCAATGTGATTTTTCGAATTTTCATATGTACATAATTTACCCGACGTTCTTACGGTGAAGGAAAACATCGTGATGCAACCTGCACATATCGGCGAAGAAATTAAAAGATATGTGTGAAGTCAACCAACCCGCACTTGGCCAGGGTGGTTGACTATGGCCTAGTCACTCTAACTTTAGGGTAGGCTCCGAGCCCCTCGGTGCGGTCGTATACTGAGCTGGTGATGATGATGATGAAATAAATACTTTTACAGATACCAGTGACGCCAATACTCTGCTAGGTGCATTAGACTCGGCTTTTCTATTTTCCTACGCGGGAGCCATGTTTATTTCTGGTAGGTGGTGTTTGGAATTATGTAATTAATTATTGAGGAAACTATTGACTTTAACATAATCGTAGGTATGGTGGCGGAGCGAGTGGATTTGCGATACTTCCTGTCGCTGGGCATGCTGGTATCCGCCATCTTCTGCTATCTTTTCGGTCTCGGGAAGACCCTCAGTATACACTCCATTTCATTTTATTTGTTAGTCCAGGTAAAGTCTTTGAAATCTTATAAAAATCGCGTTTTTTCTGAATTAAAGTCCAAAAATATGCCCTCATTGTCTCCATATTATTGCGGTTAAATTAACTATTTTTCTAACAAGCTGGTGATACTTTGATTCGTAACAATAAAGGAACTTAACGTAATGAATATTTTGAACTCCCTTGAACATGGGCGTCGCAAGCCAATGATGACAACTACCATTAATGTGAACATATTCGCTTATAGGGGACGTAGCTGTCCCCTTCCCTGGCGACGCCTATCTGACACTAAAACCTCATGTTTTTAGGCTGGAGCTGGTATAGCACAAACAACAGGATGGCCAGGAACCGTAGCTACTGTTGGTAAATGGTTCGGGAATAGCAAGAAAGGCTTAATTTTCGGTATCTGGAACTCTCATACTTCGTTGGGGAATATTTTAGGTAAGTTCCGCAAGGCTTAGTTGGATCAATTTTTATTCTATGTTATGCTAAACAATGTTTTACCTGAAGGTTTTTTAATTATTTACAGGTACAGTAATGGCGGCGGAATTCGTGGAAGCCGATTGGGCGTTGTCATTTATCTACCCAGCGATGGGCATGGGATTTGTGGGCACGCTGGTCTGGTTGTTCCTTCCGTCGGAACCGCGACACGTGGGATTGGTGATATCACCACATGCTGAGGTACTTGAGGCAGGATGTAAAAAGTACAGTCGCGGTAATACGCGGTGTTAAATAAGATAAACTCCGACTCTACTTATTAAACAATTTGGCGACAGTGACTTGCATGTTAGTAAAAGGAAATGCAATTAATCATGTACTGGCTGATTTTTTTTCACACTTAAAACCTGCGCCATAATTATTGTTCCGGGTAGTCTCAATATGTACAAAAGGTTTAAACAATTATCTCTTAAAGTGGTACACTGCGAGTTTTCTCGACTGTACAGGATGTTGTTATTTACACGGATATTATTTACAGTCCAGACATTCGCGAAGGTCTGAAGATGAAGAGGAACCATCTCAAGTTATTGTCGGAGATCAGGTAAGACAGACGGATTAGAGGTTTCGGTTTTTTTTTATAACAAACTAACGATTGTTATTTCATTGACAAGTTTTTGTTAAATTGATAATATCCATTTGATTAATTTTATTCAATTGTTATTAATAATGAATCAATGGTGTTTGCTCCGATTTAGGTAATAAAGCGTTCACATGATAGTTTGTGTTCTTGAGATAAAATGCAGAATTAGAAATATCGGATAATTGCACAGATTATTCAATATGTAGACAGGCTGTTTATATTTACATTAATTTAACTAATGGTATGGAGTACTGCAATAACATTAACACGCCGCACGGTAACCGCAACGTACACGCACCGAAACCGCACAATAACCGCACGTCACCTCCGCAGGCGGCGAGCTTGCGTCCCAACAGGCACTCGGCAAACGCACCACCGGTAAGCCTAGGCTATTCGATGATATAAGCAATTTTAACAATAATTAATCACTAAAACTTGCACAAAATATAGCAGTGCAATGGCAACATTTAATCAAGATGGCGACGTGATTAACCAATCAGAAAGCGCCACGTCATGTCTGACACACGTGGCGCTCTCTGATTGGATGCATGTTTCTTTCCGCTTTGTTTTTGCCAGTAAATTGGATGGATAGATGCATGAATATTGTAAATGTCAATAATATTTATAACAAACTAGAGAAGAGAAGTTATATTCTAGTATTTAGTAAAAACAAGTTATTTGAGTAAGGCAGCAATCTAATTTACCACCATAGCCTCAGAGTGATGAAGCAGACGAGAGCACCGCCCTGTTAAGAAGGCCGTCGCGGGAGGGAGGGGAGAGTGCGGTGTCCCTCTCCCGCGCGCTCGCCATCCCCGGAGTTCTAGAGTTCTCCTTTTCTCTCTTCTTCGCGAAGCTCGTCAGTTACACCTTCTTATATTGGCTGCCGCTCTACATCAACACTTCAAGTAAGAATACGAATATTTTTGTAGTTAATTAATTTTATAAATGAAGTTTAGATGGATGAATATTTTTACTACATATCTCCGGAATGGCCCAATGGATCACGATGAAATTTGTTACAGAGAACATAATCTAGAAGAACATAAAAGCTGTTTACTTAGTTTTTTTTAATTCCCTGCAGATAAGTTAATTTTCTTTGTAGATTTCTTCCAACACTATGAGCTTTAGTTTAAGTGCTTATGAAGCTTTAGAATAGTACAATAAAGTTACTAGGATATGAAAAGTTTCCGGAGTTGTGCGGTGCATAGTAAACACCCATAGTTACGGTGAGTGTGGTGTAGCGTCGCTGACGCCGAAGCAGTCGGGCGAGCTGTCGACGGCGTTCGACGTGGGCGGCGTGGCGGGCGCCGTGCTGGCCGGCCTGCTGGCGGACGCGGCCGGCTGCCCCGCGCTCGTCTGCGCGGCATTCTACACTCTCTGTGCACCCGTAGTCAGTACAACATGAACTAGATTAATCTATATCTATCTATCATACTTCATACTAATATTATAAATGTGAAGTGGATGGATGGATGTTTGTTAGAGTTTGTAGCCTAAACTGCTGACCGGATCTCAATGAAATTTGGCATTGATGTAGAGGATAGTCTGGAAGAAAACATAGGCTACTTGGTTTTGTTTTTTCAATACCACACGTACGGAGTCGCGAGCGAAAGTTGGTACTAATATAATAAAATGTAAACATACACTTTGATGTTAGCAATCATAGAATGTTTTTAAATAAATAATTATCTTTACTTAATAACCCCTATAATTACGACACGCTATGTGTTATATTATATGTTTTAACGCTATTAAACTCAGGGGTAGAAAACTAAAAAATAAGGGTAAAGAAATTGGAAAAAACTTATGCATGAGAGACAAAAACTATGAGCCAATCGAAACAAGATTGTCATGATAATTATATTTGTGACGTCATTTTAATTAAATCCTCATTTCTTATGAACCTCATTCTTTTTTATTTATTATTTAACAGGTTATAAAAGATTATGTTGTTCGTTAGTTGCTGTTGTACCAGCGCTGGGGCGCGGTGTCGTACGCGCTGAACGTGTCGCTGCTGGTGCTGGCCGGCGTGCTGGTCAACGGGCCCTACGCACTCATTACCACTGCCGTCAGCGCGGACCTCGGTCTGACACACCCTACCCTGACACTACTCTACCCTGTCCTATGTCCGAATTGAACGCCTGAATGACGTTTATAGAGATCAAAATCCATTCATAGCCATTATT
>LD688989.1:5838668-5851305 GCA_003118335.3 Papilio memnon
TTACAAAATGGCTGAAAAATCAACAGCATTCAATTTAAATATAATATAAAAATGGACTCTCTTTTGTAAAGTACTTTTACTCCGAGAGCGGGCGGCGGCCATTTTGTCATCCCTACACAATCGTCGTCAAAAAGGCAAAGGTCGCGTCCCTTCAGCCAGCAGACACAAGGCGCTGCCTCCGCTAAAAATTAAGCATAAAAACAAACACAAGCTGCGTAATGACGGGAACCCTTATATCCAATAAAAAAAAGCAATTTTTTTAAACATTTTAGTTCGTTCATTTGAGAAATAAAACATTTTTTTTATTATTAAAATCTCATTTCGTATGAATATGGTCAAAATGACCATAAAGTGAAATAAAAAATGAAAATCTTTTAAAATTAAGAAACTAACCAGAATAGACGGTTAAAAATTATAAACGTTATCTGGTTTCAATAAAATTAATTCCTGAGTTCAAAAATAGATATAATAATGGAGGGCTCAACCCTCGAACCCTTGGAGAGGGTTTATTTTCCCCCCAAATGAGCAATATGACGAGAAAATTATTTATTCTAGCATGCATTATAGAAAATAGACAATTTTATTGAAATCCAAGTTAATTTGCATGAATGTTATGATGTAACTAACCTCAGCGATCTTTGACTGTCGTTTCTGTCTGTAACTTTAAAAATACGATCAAACCAATGATTTTAGAGTGATATTGTAAATATTGATTTATTGAAAAACCATAGACTCATTTATATTTTTTAATTTTCAAATCTCTAGTCAACCATAGATTTTACAAGATCACTCTAACCATAATATAACCAATGTATAAGCGATCGTTTATCCCTATTCACCAATAAAGCTGGGAAACACAATTTAACTGACCTTTTGTTCTAGATTGGGCCAATTCTCCTGGTTCTCAAAGTAGAATGGGGTCTCGGGGTTCGTGTAATCATATGCCCATTCCTGGAGATGGTTCGCGATATCGAAGCCTCTGTGAGTTAAATAATATAAAAAAATGTCAAACGATCTTATTACTCGTTCTGGTCAATAGATGGCGTTGTTCTAAATTATGATAAACTTGATCATGGGTAGTAAAAAAAACTATCATAGACCCTAAGATAAGTTCATCTCAATGTTATTTAAAGTGGAAAATTAAACTTAAGACATTAAGTTACATACTAATAAAAATAATAAATACAAATTAAATGATGTATAAAATCCTGCTTGAAGGACCATAAAAGATAGTAACATGGACATACATTTTCACGCCATTAAACTTAGGGGTTTAGTAAACTGGAAAAAACCTACATGCGGGAAAGGGACAAAAACTACTAGCAAATAGCAGCAAATCAAAGTTGCCATGGTAACTTAATTTCTCAACCAATAGCAAGAGTCTTTGTCTTTTGAGCATTTAAATTTTGACATTTGCAATACAAAATGAAAAGTTTTTTTATTATTGGTCACCTGTAATTATAAGCGCAGTACTCAAAGTCTATGAGTACTAATTTAGGTTCCCCGCTATCAGATATATGACTGATGACACTATCCGATGTGCTGGTATCCTCAAACTGCGCTAAGGGTTCCAATCTGGCATGTTTCTCCTGCTTCTCCTGAGCCACGTTGTACGTCTGCACGTAGTCCGTGGACTCCTCATCATCAGTGCTCGCCTGGAGGTCTTCAAGAAGGAGAATGTTGCCTGAAAGAATATTTACCTGAACACCCGCTATCAAATAGAATGATTATGAAATATCAACCGCGCCTTCGTCATGGATGGAGGATAGATATGGATGGATGGATAGATGTTTGCTACTATCTAAATTTTAGATCTTGTTAAAATTTGGCATAAATATAAAACATGATCTGGTAGAGCAGAGATGCTACTGTTTTTTAAAAGAGCGGACAAAGTCATGGGCGACTACTAGTATAGAAGATATAGTCTATAACATTCCCACACACATCAGTTATCTTCCAATTAAAGTATCATTAAAATATATCCAGCCGTTTAGGAGATTACCAGTAACAAACGCGCATTTAAAGACATGAATAAAAAAAAAAATTGGTTAAAAGTAACGCAAATACATTAAGTTCTTAAATTTTAATAATTTTATATATTTATCAAACTTAATATATACTAGCTTTCGCCCGCGACTCCGTCCGCGTGGAATTTTAAAAAACTAAAGTAGTAGCCTATGTGTTCTTCCAGAGTATCCTCTACAACTATGCCAAATTTCATCGAGATCCGTTCAGCGGTTTAGGCTACAAACTCTAACAAACATCCATCCATCCATCTAAACTTTCGCATTTATAATATTATTATTATAGTTAGATTAATAGACTTCGTTAGAAACCACTTTTGTAAATAAATTCGTATCTAAGGAAGAGAAAGAGAGGGGGAGAGAGAGAGAGAGACAGAGTTAGTTATTAATTTCTTCTCACCTTCTTGCAGATCATTATGACAGAAGACAACAGGCGATTCTATAGTTTCGATAAATTTCTTGAGCCACTCAATCTCGTTCTCAAAGTCCACCGTCTTCAAACGCTTTATGATCTCTTCTTCTTCTTCATTCTAAAACAAGAGAAAAATATTTACAGATTTACCAATTAAAAGTCACTCTAAAAACTTCACACCTTTGACTAAACTATCGCCCAACTGTTTAGTCTCGCTTTGATTCCTATGAGCTTATATGGAGGTTATACTACTCGATTTTTAGTGCAACTAAACAGTTGAATTGCCTGAGAAACATTCGACAATCGCACAACAGTTGTGCGATAGTTTAGTCAAAGGTGTGCGCACGATATAAAAATGCATATATAATTGATATATTTTAAGCAATCGGGTAATGCTCGGGTGAATGTTGCCATATTTTTTTAACACGGGCGTATTTCGAAGTTGGGAGTTGGGAGTTTTTTGTTGGTAACTGTAAAAACTAATAGGACATGTCATGTCAAAAAACTGTCATCAAACAAGTTTATGTAGTCTTGTGAATATGTTAATTCGAC
The DNA here is from genome assembly GCA_003118335.3 of Papilio memnon. Lineage (NCBI taxonomy): Eukaryota > Metazoa > Arthropoda > Insecta > Lepidoptera > Papilionidae > Papilio > Papilio memnon. The sequence continues at coordinate 5,841,657 of LD688989.1, forward strand.
TTTCCAACACACAAAAACGTCTTAACACGTTGAATACGAAACCAGGTCTAAAACACCTGGTACGTATCTCACTTACAGTGCGAATAAGAACTGTATATAATACAGGGTGTGCTACACCTGGTCCGTATCTCACTTACAGTGCGAATAAGAAATGTATATAATACAGGGTGTGCTACACCTGGTACCGCAGAAACTGAAAGAATATAAAAATCCCGCTTTAAACGTTTTAAAATTTATCTAGTGTTATATACCTTTCCAACAGCATATCTGGTAAGACGTTCACTCCTGACAGTGCGAAGCCACTTGGCCATCGTCTTCCAAAGCCAGTTGGGTTCCTTGGACAGTGGCACATCCATTGAATGGATAGCCGCCATCTTCTCCGCTATCTTCATTGACAGCGCTGGCTCCGCTAGTTCCCTTGTTAGCAGAGGACGCGCCTGAAAATTACATGTTTAAGTAGAATCGAAGCAAAAGCTGTAATTTCCAAGCTACAGCCTATCTTGTAATCGGTGGCATAAAAGGGTAAAATGTTGATCATTAATTACAGCGCCATCTTTTGGTTAGACACTAAACGTTCTGGCTAAAGATGGCACAATAAACATTGCTCATTGCCCTATTAAAAGAAAAAATACAACCAAAATATACCATTCTCAAACATACCGGTATATATTCTTCTATTCTGCCACCAGAGAAGACGCCGTGCAACTTTGGTCCCAGTCGTCTTTCCGACAGCAATGTGAAGATGACAGATTCAGTAACTATAGCGTCCATTGCGCGCTCGCCGTGAACTTGACCGTAAATTCTTAATAGAACCTGCAACATAACACGCAATCTATAATATAACAAGATTTTAAAACGGATAGAGCAGCTTGCCTGCGACTCCGTAAGCGTAATAAAAAACAACGATGTGTTCTTCTTGATTATGTTCTACGAATAAATTTTATCAAAATTTGTTGAGCCGTTGGAGTTACCTTTTAATATCCATCCATTAGTAAGATAGTAAGACTTAATTACCAATTACGATCAAATTCGTATATTTATTCAAAATCAAGATTTATTGCTCAATAAAACATTACGATTTTTTAGCCAATGGTTGTCATGGTGTTGACATTTTGACAACGCGATTTTTGACCTTAATTAACAAAAAGGAACTCGGCTTAAAATATCACCAGTAATACTTTTAAAATTTCTTTTATTGTTTTGTTTAACATGTGTGTGTGACAGTTAAAAAAATATATATTTTCTTGTGAGCGCTGTATACGCCTGTCATCTGTGTGTTCTGCTTTTATTGTTTTTCTCTGTCTATATTATACTTAATCTGGTTGTGATGCAATAGGTGTACCTTTTCAATAGATAAATAAATTAGAATTAGCTTTTTATTTCAAGTACAATAAACTAGCTGTTGCGCGCGACTTCGCCTGCGTGTAATTAAAAAATATAGCCTACTCACGGCTAAATGACCTTTCTAACTGTGAAAGAATTTTTAAAATCGGCCCAGTAGTTTTTGTGTTATTTCAATACATACAAAAATACAAACCTTTCCTCTTTATAATATTAGTATAGATAAATAATTAATTGAAATATTAATCAATACATAGTTCAAGTTCTACGTTGAGATTTAAGTTGGTAACGTTTGCATGACAACATAATGTACACGTTTATACGTGACTTTATATGGATTATGTCTTGTACGTTATCTTAGTTCTAACAATATGTATTGTTATACATTTATGAGTTTAGAAAATGAATTAGTATTCACTGAAAATACTAGCTTTAGACCGCCATCCAGCGCGTGAAAAAAAAAACAAAAAAGTAGCCTATGTGTTCTTCCAGACTATCCTCTACATCTATGCCAAATTTCTTAGATCCATTCAGCAGTTTAGGCTAATCCATCTAAACTTTCGCATTTATAATATTGGTACAAATCTCAATGGAAAAGTCCTGATAATCACAACGCCAGCGTACATTGTATATTTGTACAGTAAGGGAATCTGGCGGTGGTGATAGACCTTTGGTGAGCGTCAAATGACATTTGAGCGGGTACGAAACTTCGACTGTATACTAACCTTTGTGGGCTCCTCAATTGAGAAAGACCCTATTCTGCCCATAGACTTGCCGGGGAACTTTATCCCCGCCGCATCCGGCTCCGTGTCCGGTGAGGTCTCTCGCATCAGGTAGCCGCCACCCAGCTTAGTGGCGTTGTCGGGTAACGCCACGTAATAGAGGAAATTTGATAGACCACCACTGTTGATAAAAAAACGATTTTAGTTCAACAGTACTGATTCTAGCTTTACTAGAGCTACAGAGTTATCTACAAGTTAAACAAAACAACGGTAATCTGTTAGACCTTTTTCCCAACAAATTATTGATACAGGTACAGTCGCGCAACACCAGTGAAAATGATACATAGCTTATTTAGTAATTTATAATAATATCTAAATATATGTAACGCAAATAACTTCCAACTAAACATTCAGACTATTTATAGAAAACAATAGCTTTCCCCCGCGACTCCGTCTGATTGGAATTTAAAAAACAAACAAAAGTGAGTACCCTATGTGTTATTCCAGACTATCCTCTACATCTATACAAAATTTCATCCAAATGCGTGCAGCTGTTTAAGCTACAAACTCGAACAAACATCCATCCATCTAAACTTTCGCATCTATAATATTAGTATGATAGTATGATTAGAAAATTTTATGAGTGCGGAGGGGTACAGGGTAGAGGTAGACCTGGAAAGAGATGGATGCTTTGAGTGAAAGGTAACATGATCAAGAAGAGAGTGGTGACTAAGATGACGGATGATAGAGTTATTTGGGAGACGAAAACCCGGTGCGCCGATCTTAGGAGAGTAGAACAAGGTAGGGGAGATAATGATTAGTAAAATAGTATCTATTTTTGTTTTTTGTTCAATAAATACAAATAAGTCTATCGCCATTTAGTTTTTATGTATAAGCGCCACCTATAACAATTCGTTCGTTATCATTCATTCAATTCTTGTGTACGATATGAAGTACAATCAGGGAATCTGGCGGTTCCACCTTAAAAATTACAGTTTCAAACATTTTACACACATTGAGAGAACGCGGAACAATAACCAAATAGGACGCAGCGTTTAAATGTACACGAAAATAGATGAGTGAGATACTGTTATTTTTTATTTTGCTTTTTATTACGTTTGCCTATCTCATTATTACTTGATTATTTATAAGGCGTAGTTTGTCTCCTCGCAAAGAAGGCAATTTTTATAAGTGCAACACCGCGGATGTCGCGACTGTACTATACGATTACCATCTTATCGTCAGTAATTTTCCAATGCCCTACATACAATCATAACAATATTACAAAATACATTTATCATTACTATCTATACTGTTTAATAAAAAATACATAAATATGTGACAATTGTACGTGATATGTACATTTTCCTTGTACGCCACGTTTTTACAAGGTAAAATCGCTTACAATGTCCTACATTACCTGTTTAATACAGCAATATATAATCTATATTGTGTTAACACATTAAAACGCCAATAGCCTAATGTTTATGGGATTTCTGATTACGGGGTCGAGGGTTCGAATCCTACCATTCGATTATTGTCCTAGGATATGAACAGAAGCCTAGAGCTCAGTTCCACTGGCATAAGATTTTTTTTCATGTCGTTTTTTTGTCTATACAAGGCTCTGACGTAATATATTTAAAATTTAATTCAACTCTGCAAATTTTAAAATGATTCACTGCTACAAAGTGCACTCAGAAAGGCGTGGGTTAGCGGCAATTACGTTCGGCCCTGAACGAGGTTAAGCGTGCACATTTTAATGACTTCAACCAGTTTAAATCTCTCGTATCTCGAATTTGTAGGTTAAATATGACTTACTACCTTTTTCCCGCGACTGTCCGCGCGGAATTAAAAACAAACTTAGTCTATGTGTTAGTATGTTCTACATCCAACGGTGGATCCAGGGGCGGGTTATGAGGGTCATGACACCCCCCCTGAGCTGGTTGGTCAAGAACTTGACTAGATATATTTACATATTTTGTCAAGGTCTTTACTTGACCTCGACTATGTGACCCCCTGGCGCCATAGCTGGATCCGCCCTTGTCTACATCTGTGCCAAATTTCATTGTGATCCGTTGAGCCGTTGAAGATATACGAAACAACATCCATCCATCTAAACTATCGCATTTATAATATTAGTAATATTAATAAGAAATAAAACCTCTTTTCTGTAGAGTAAATATCATTTTTATTTTCCCCCTCTCATAGATGCTGACATCATTTAACGAAACAAAACAATAAAGATTACCAAGACCTTTTTCGCTCGCTTTTAAAAAAGTTCGCCCACAGAGTAAACATAAAACGGCCAGCACAAGGTCAAGATTGTGTTTACGTTTTTTTCCTACCGTTAAAATGTTTTCAAACAAACTGAACTACGTAGTTATTTTGTACGTATAACAAGACTATATTTGCTTTCAATAGTACGCTTCTATTGTATAAACAGAACGTCAAACTCCATACATTGTTATTACGATATAATTTTTACAGGTGTTTTTCGAATAGCGTGGGATTTATTGTGACAACCAAGGTAAACGCGAGAAAAAGACTTATCTTACTAATGAACATAAAAGGCTATAGACTACTTACTTTTGTTTTTTTTTTAATTCTACACTGTCGCAATCAAGGGCTAAAGCTAGTTAAAAATTATCCAGAAATAATGAGTTTTGAAGTAAAATTATGGATGGATTATTAAGTTTTTGTATTTAACATTGAAACATAAAGGTAAAATTACTAAATGCAGATAGACATATATGTGTAGTTGTTTAGTAAGCGCATACTTATCGCTATAATGGCGATAACATAGTACAAATGTCAGCGGCCCTAGAACCAGATATAACCGGTTCAGTGAATGTGGAATCAAATTATCACAAGTTTTTAGATAAACAAAATTAATAATTAATAATTATTGGTTTAACTTAAATTGGATCTGGAACTTGGACGTAAATTAGTAAACCGGTAAACAGCACCACAAACCCCCTTTTATGCTGGGTTTCTGAAGTTTTCCTATATTTTATCATTACCTAGAGACTCATTAGTGTTGACCCGAGTTTCAACGGAGTAAAATTACGTCGTTCGGAACCGCATTTTATGAATTTATCAAACCTAGTTGGGAAACCGTCCATTAGTGTAGTAACAACAAAACTAAATATGAATAAAATAAGTATAAACATATATTGGAAGTAAAAGGTCAAAGGTCATGCGAATGTCGATGACGTCACAGCCAAGTTAATATCAACGAAATAATTCAAGCCTAATTAATATAATTTACTTGGCTTCATTACTTTAACTATATCGCTTAATAAATTGTTACATAACAGCAAACGTTTCACATAAAATTTCAAAGGCAAAGAAAATGTCGGTTATATTAACGAATGTGGCGCAAATGAGATGTGATGTATAAAACCATTCAAGCATAATGGTCGCAATTTTATACGTGGCGCTACGATACGCCAACAGTGGTAAAGACATTCGCTGGCTATTCGAGCAGGCATTAAGTTTGAATTTCGTAATACTTGTGACTGGTTTTACGGCACTCTTGTTGATTATGCCTTTACAGGGGAACTTGTTTATCCTCTGTGTGGAGACACGTTACTGTAATGCAAGTTTTTTACTTGCTGTTTTCTTGTGGATGTGATGTTTTTAAGAGGAATTTGCGTCTATAGGTCGATTCCGTCATTAGTAAACTGAAGTTTTAACTAAGAATAACTGATTATTACGTAAGTACTCTTCTCCGTTTGTTTATTTGAACAAACAAATTAATCTACACTAATATAAGGAACAATTTGTATGTTTGTAACGAATATACTAAAAAACTACTAGGACTAATTAAAAAATTCTTTCACCATTAGAATGCTACATTATTCCTGAGTGACATAGGCTATATTTACTAGCTATTGCTCTCGTCTTCGTCCACGCGGACTAAAAATTGCAATAAGTATAGTCTATATTACAGTGATAACGTAGATAATTATTGGTAAAAGCATTTGAAATCGGCCCAGTAGTTTTTGAGTTATTTCAATACATACATAAATACAAATCTTTCCTCTTTATAATATTAGTATAGACTATAATATGGTGTAACTAACCTGATACGCCTGAAGACTAGTTCCTTGGGTTTCACGCTCTTCCAAGCGCCGTGAAGGTAGTTTCTACAGATCTTGCCAGCTACCTCGCGCATCTCCTCCTCCGTGCCGCACATTTGCAGTTTCTGCAATACAACATTAAATGTTACCAAAGTAAAACAAACGATAGGGTCGAAAATCGTACACGAAACAGATTTTTTTTTACTAATATAAATGCGTAAGTTTAGATGGATGGATTTTTGTTAGAGTTTGTAGCCTAAACTGCTGAACGGATCTCGACGAAATTTGGCCAAGACGTAGAGGATAGTCTGGAAGAACAGTAAGCTAGTTGCTTTATTTTTTTTATTCCACGCGAACAAAGTCGCGAGCGAGAGCCTGTGTGCTATGAAACAAATCTTTGCTTATATGTAACAACATAAAATATAACCTGACCTTTTGAAAATTAAGTAAAGAACGTTGCGAGCCTTCAGCACTTATTGATTCAAAATAACTTGGTCAGGGACGCGGTATATTCATATAGCAACGTAGCTGTTTTCATCTTTACACATACTAGCAATATTGAATGAAAATATCTATCATAGACTTCCTTTTTTTCCTTTATTCCTTTCTTATTATAGTTATATAAAACTAGCTTTCGACCGTGACTTCGTCCGCGTTGTATAATAAAAACAAAAACAAGTGTATATGTTCGTTTTTTTTTATACAATAAGGTGGCAAACGAGCAAGCGGCCACCTAAATCCACCGAAAGGGCGAAGCGACCGCTGCCCATAGACATCCGCAATTGCAGATGCGTTGCCTACCCTAAATCGACGGAGGAGGAGACGCACATAAAGAGGATATTTCCCCTTCCTATGCGTCTCCTCCACCGTCAAATCCACTATCTTATCCAATCCTTTCCTTATAAGAAAAGGGTGGGACGGGAAAGGGAGTAAAGTTGGGCCTCCGGCACCACACTCATCAGACGAGACGCGCAATTGCTCCCGCTTCACGCCTGTCTTCTGTGTGGTCGTGGTATTGCACCGGGCGAGCCGACCCATTCATGCTAAGATGTTAAAGCGGGCTCTACCACTGTGAAGTCCGGACTATCGTCTACATCTATGCCAAATTTCATCCAGATCCATTTATTAGTTTAGGCTACAAACTCTAACAAACTTCCATCCATCCATCATTAGTAAGAAGTAAGATTTCACAAACTTCATCTTTTCTTAGACTATACTAATATCTCTACATTCACATCTAAATGCCTTATTTCACCAAGCCGTCGATTTGCTGTCTTAGTGGAAATCAGGTTTAAAATTCAATATTTTTCTACGTCACAAAGACTTCATAACAATCTTAAGAACGTTACAATTTATCATGCATGTAGGCCGATTAAGGCTTACTGTTATCACACCAAAACAAATGCCGACCTGCGATTAGTCAATTGTTTTTGTTACCGTGCCTACTGGCAACACTTCGATTAGCCGAAGGCCAGGTTATTGCCAGATAAGATTATTTTATTACCAGATATTATTTTTATGAATGTAATCTAGCTGATTTGTTAAAAGATATGTAATGCGAGCAAAATAAACATTATTTTCAAGCACATTGTCTTTTACACTTATCTTGGGGGCCTAATTCGCGCCAGACGCTGCACAAAACAAAACTTTAGCTGTTCTGTGGCGTGACCTTGGGCCAAGATATATTTAATAGCTTTCGCCCGAGACTCCGTCTGCATGAAATTAAAAATCAAAAGTAGCCTATGTGTTCTTCCAGACTATCCTCCACATCTATGCCAAATTTCATCGAGATCCGTTCAGCAGTTTAGGCTACAAACTAACAAACATCCATCCATCCAAACTTACGCATTTTATGATATTAGTAAGATTAAAAAAGCTGTTACAATAACCAATTTAGATATACAACTTGACTATTTGTACAAATTACAAGTACTTTTATTTCCGCTTATGTATGCCATATTATCTCCGAAACGGCTGGGCAGATTTTAACGGGACTTTCACTGGAGAGTAGCTGACATAGACGAGCATATTATAGGCTAAATTTTTTTTAATTCCGCGCTGTCAAAATGACGACTGAACCGCTATCTCTGGAATTAATGGGCCAATTTGGACGGGACTTTGGAAGATAGCTGATAAAAAGTAGATGCACGAGGAATTGTTATAGACGACCATATTTTTTAAATTCCACGCTAACGAAGTTTACGGGCTACAGCTCGTTTATATCTATTATAAATACGCAAAAAATGGCTTCGTTCACGCTCGTTTACTTCGCATATTTCCGATTTGATGCGGAAATACTGTTTATATTAGTATTGTCGTTATATTTTTTTATGCCCAACGACGTTTTTAAATAAATTAACAAAGAATTATTCCGTAGTTATTTTTAACCACTGAACAATCGTGCTTGGCAGTAACAAGCACGGAAATTGTTATTGTAATCATAATTTTGGAATCTTCAAGTTACTGGTAAATCATGACATTAGCTCGTTTTTGACCGACTTCCCAAAAGAAGGAGGTACTCAAGTCGTCTGTATGTTTTTTTTTATATGTGTTACGCGATAGCTCCAGCCCTGGTGGACCGATTTTGAAAATTATTTTTTTAACCGAAAGGTAGTGCTTGCAGGTGGGTCCCATTCTTTTTTAATTTTTGGAGTCAGACTACGGCGTAGTTAAATAGTTTTTAATTTGACCAATAATGTGTGGAAATGTTACGGGGAAATACATAGTTTAAAAACTCGTTAATACGTTTTTATAACTATTAAATTAATAGGCGTAATATCTAGTCTATGTTTAATGACAGTCATTTAGGTACAATAATTTATATAATACCTAACACAGAAAAATACGGTTGTCTCTCTTTTCAAATATAATGAGATTGCAATTTGTATTTGTTACTAGCTTTTGCAGGCGACTCCGTCTGCAGGGATTAAAAAACAAATGGTTAAGTAGCCTATGTTTCTCCAGACTATACTCTACATCTATACTTAATTATCTTATTGTTCATCCGTTCTGGAGATACGTAGTAACAAACATACATTCAAATGTATTCTAGTCATATTTATATTAATTGAATTTTAAAGTTACTATTTTTAATGTAGGTTTAAAAACTTGTGATACTTTTGTGATTTAGATGTAAATTTAGGTTTAAACATTGTATAAATATGTAATATAAAAAAAATAAAAAAAAACATACAGACGACTTGAGTACCTCCTTCTTTTGGGAAGTCGGTCAAATAAAATATACCCGCACCCAAGGTTCCTGACTAGAAAATGTGTCAGGGGAACGACAGGGCGGCAAAAAGCCGTAATTTAAAAAAAAACTTACATCTAAACTTTCGCATTTATATTAGTAAGAAGTAAGTTTATAATTAGTGAGATTTCACCAAAAACACTAAACTTTAATAAAAATTCACTAATATTATAACAATATAGAATAGATCTATACTAATATAATAAAGCGTAAACACACACTTCTTTGTTGCCTAAGATGTCAGCAATTACAGC
>LD688989.1:5851367-5865111 GCA_003118335.3 Papilio memnon
TTGACAAATGTAAACAATAAAATAAGTTTTTATAATTTCACGCGGATGAAGCCGCACGCGAACAGCTAGTTGCTAATAAGATCTTCCGTTTGTTTAATGTATTTTACTGTACTGTACTTATCAGTACTTGTTGAATAGGGGATTACGAGCTATGTACAGCGAGATAAACATCAAAACGTGTGTCGCTTCAAGGCTGATAAAAACAGGAACCTTTTCATTCGACAATATTATTTTTTTTTTATTTTAAGACTACTATTTATTATCTAGCGATCTAATGTCTATTATTTAATAGTTTTAGAGCCTGTCCCACAACTGGCTGATAGAGGCTCAGATAGCTTATAATGACGTCACTGTCAGATAAGGTAACAAAATCCGATATTTCCATTACTCTTACATGTAGGATTGTTATCAGACAATTTACAATTTGGTGGGACAGGCTCTTAATCTTGTTCCTTGAACATAAGCAATGTTAAGTCCACTTAATAGTCTTAATAAGTATTAACTTATCTTGGCAAAATATTTCACTTATCACAAACCAAGTGAATAATTGCTCGAGATAAGCTGAGTCATTCAAGTTATTTAAGCAATCACTTTATCTTTATTACTTTATCATTAGGCTTCAATTGCCTGGTGATTTTTTCATACAATCAGACAAACAAACAAAAATTTTATCAGTAACCTTGAACCTAAACAGTTACTATCAATATCTAATTCAAGTAATTCACGATAAATTATAAATATATTTATATAGATAAATATTAGTGTAGATATCTTGGTAACTGCATTAGATCCGGATCAAAGAATTATTGGAAATTTATTGCTTATTATCTATAAGCCTTATAGAAAGACTAGCTTTCGCCCGCGACTCCGTCCGCGTGATATTAATAAAAAACCAAATAGCCTATGTGTTCTTCCAGACTATCCCCTACATCTATGCCAAATTTCAGTGAGATCCATTCAGCAGTTTAGGCTACAAACTCTAACAAACATCCATCCATTTAAACTTTCACATTTATAACATTATTATAGTATGTACGAAAAACAAAATAAGGTAAGGGCAAAAATAAGGGCCAAAATCTTGTCCTATACACATATTCAAAAACAGTCAACTTTGTCATTCTCTTAAAGAAAAACAGAGATAGAAATACACAGATTTCAATAGAAGTTACTGTCAATCCGAAATGACGTTAAAATTGAAAATATTAGCGATAAAACCACAATTTTATAGCCTGGCAAGAATGCCTATGCCATATTGGAGGCCTAGAGGCAGGTATTCTAGAGTTCTAGCACCCACAAAAGGTCACACCTTTGGGAAGGATTGTTCTAGAAGCATTCCCATACAGTTCCATTAAAATTAATATTGTGTGCACATAATGGTGTCTCTGATTGAAGTTTTTACGAGACTTGTCATTGCATTTTATTAATGTTTATTCATGATTGAGAATAATCTTAATTGATATGACCGCTGCAAACCGTGTTTTAATTGACTTTAATTGTACACCTTCATTTTGAATTAAAAATTGTCAATTCCTAGAATTTAATAAGAACCAAAAATAAATACCTATATATACTAGCTGTTGCTCGCGACTTCGCCCGCGTGTAATTAAAAATATAGCCTATGTTACTCACGGATAAATTACCTTTCTAACGGTGAAAGAATTTTAAAATCGGCCCAGTAATTTTTGAGTTATTTCAATACATACAAAAATGCAAATCTCTCTTTATAATATTAGTTTAGATACTCGTATAGTGCTTAAGAAATGAGTGAATTCAGATATGACGGCTGATAGAGACGTATAGAAGAGCAGCACATACACAGAATTTTTCTTTTGATATTACAAACAGACACTCCAATTTTATTATATGTATAGAAGATAGAGATAGATATATTATATTTAAAACATCTCATGGGATTCAGTAATTGTATTGTATTTATTTTTAATGTCACATGTTTTTATTAATTACTATATCATTTAAATACATATAATTGTATTTATATATGTAGATTCCCACATATCTCTCAGACTGTTATTGTCTGTCTGTCCAATCTCCATATAAACAATACCCTATTATATTACAATCAGTACTTCATTGTTTTATAAAATAAATATAAACATAATTATCAAACTCATTAACATTATACTGATACTGATTACATAATTAACTAGCTTTCGCCCACGACTCCTTCAGCGTGGAATTAAAAAAAAACAAAAGTGAGTAGCTTATGTATTCTTCCAGACTATCATCTACATCTATACTAAATTACATCGATATCGGTTCAGCCGTTTAGGCTACAAACTCTAAGAAACATCCATCTAAACTTTCGCAGTTATAATATTAGTTTTTTTTTTTTATACGAGAAGGTGGCAAACGAGCAAGCGGCCACCTAAATCCGCCGAAATGGCGAGGCGACCGCTGCCCATAGACATCCGCAATTGCAGATGCGTTGCCTACCCTAAATCGACGGAGGAGGAGACGCACATAAAGAGGATATTTCCCCTCCTTATGCATCTCCTCCACTGTCAAATCCACTTTCCTTATAAGAAAAGGGCGGAACGGGAAATGGACTAAAGTTGGGCCTCCGGCACCTCACTCATCAGACGAAACGCGGAATTGCTCCCACTTCCCGCCTGTCTTCTGTGTGGTTGTGGTATTGCACCGGGCGAGCCGACCCTTTCGTGCTAAGATGTTAAAGCGGGCTCTACCACTGTTAGTATGAAGTGTGATATAAATCATAACATTCTACACAGGTCTAAGTACAGCTAAGTATTTAATACCAACACATACCAAAACAGACAAATTTTTTGGCAGTAAATGAGAGTGGTCAACAGAATTTGCCAAAACGAAATGACTACCCCATAGTTATCTGTAACCATAAGCATAAGCCATGAGCTCAGGGTGGGGCTGCAGTCTGATATAAGATGTACATAACAATTATTTTATTGAGCAGTTAGCTTTCACCCGCTTCATCCGCATGGAATAAAAAATCATAAGTAAGTGTCCTTAGTATTTTTCCAGACTATCATCTACACCTATGCCAAATTTCATCGAGATCCATTCAGTTGTTTAGGCTACAAACTCTAACAAACATCCATCCATCTAAACTTTCGCATTTATAATATTAGTAAGAAGTATGACTAGTAAGATGTGTGTCCCATACAAGTTTAAAAAATGTATTTGAATTTGAAAAGATGTTTAGCGTCTTTAAATTAAATACAAATGAATATATCGCTGGTGAAGATCTAACAAAGTTAAGAAACTGGAAGTAAGTTAAAGGTTATAGTAATTTATGAATTCTTATTAGACCTTTAAAAGATGACTTGATAAATACTTGTATGCACTAAGGCTGATCTTATGTTAACAAATTCTATATGTGATAGTTGTTTTTAGCCATAAAATCTCTAAATATAAGGTTTTTTCACAATACACTAGAAAGCATATTAAAATTATTGTTATTACGAAGTATCAAAAGAAAAATACCCAATAGCTGCTCCTAGTGGACAGTATTAATCGATTGCAATAATTCCCAGCTTCCATAAATATCTTCTTAATTGTTGAAGACATTAAAAATCACTAAAATCACCGATTATCAATTATCACTTTCAAAAATGTCAGGTTATTTTCTGTCGGATTATTGATTTTACTTTGACATTGACGTTTGAGTGTTGCCCGATTTATCTATAATTCGTTCATGTTTAAAACAATAACAAAGTTATCAAACAAAACCCCCTCAATAACATATTCGCTAAAAAAAATGACAAAAAAAGCTTCCAAAACTCCAACAACATGTTAAATTGGCGAATTGGAAAATATAACGATGTAGATATATCATCTGTACAGTTATTGAAGCTAATTGAGAATTTAATAAAAACAGCATTCGTTAGGAATAAAAATTGCCTTTCAAGAAGGAACTAGAAGGAAAAAGAAAACAAAGAAAACATTTTGTATGTAACAATGAAGGCTACAACTCTTTGTATTAATTTAAAAGGAATTAATTCTAGGTACAAACATTATTCATAAAGGAATTAAATGTAAAATATATGATCAGTTATCTTCAAGATATACGTCATAGTGGTACGATGTTATGGCGAGAGAGAAAAAAATATATTTTCTTTGATTATAAAAAGGCAACAGCTACTGTAAGTCCAAAATTAATTTACCTTAGCCATGGCACAATAATTCTCTTCTTTACAGTCAAAAGAACTAATATTTTAAGTTATTAAGACAAATTGCGAAATACACTGAGATTTTAACATACACTAGACGTCTGCACTGCGTAGTCTAAAAATATAAACTGGCGAGTTGGCGAGCGAGCGAGACGTCTGTTGGTAGAAATTCGATAGGGCGACATTATCACATCGTCATGTGTGCGAGCGAGAAGGATGATACTTTTTACTCGATATGCGGAAATTCACGAAAAGGGAAAATCAACCCTTGTCGGTGCTTGTCGGACAAAATGATTCATACTTATTAAGCGACTAATTTGAAAAGAACCATGTCAACAATCGAAGCATTTTATCCGATGCAACGTTTTAAAGCAGTAATATTTTCTTATAAGAAAACAGTAAACAATGTGAATCATTATTATGCAGCCAGCAAATACGAATAATAATTAATTGCAATTATTTGCTCCCATGATATTTTGCACAATCAAAACATGTTTTGATGGTAATTGATAGTAATTTCTCGGAAACACGGTTTTGTTATTTTGGTAGTCAATATTGTTTATCTGCATTTTGCATACATAGTAAATGACGTAGTGTAATGAATCTCTAAATCATTAACGGTCTAAAAATCAATGATTTTCCAGTCAAGGCTGTCGGAAGCCGTACTTTAAACAGCGTATAGCATGTTTAGAAAACATTGTACGTCTAAAATAAACGTGATATGTATAATAATTCTGAGTCCACGGTAAAATTCATAATATAGACGTTCGTAGCATGCCAGAGGTTACTCTTTTTCCCTTAATTTAGTAAAATTAAGTTATTTAAGGTTACTTATTGATCTGACGTCCACACTAAGGGGTGTTTAAGAGTAATTGGCCTCTATTAAGTGTAGATTTAAGAGGATTATTCACTAAGGGAATAGATGGCAGTAAAATGCGCCTTCGTGGCCTTTTTTTTTGGGGGTCAACTCCATCAGTGTTGTCATTTATAATACAAAGTGACATTTCGAAAATCGTTTCTTGATTAAACGTCAAACATGTAAGCAACACTCCATCTATTCTATAGGTTATACTTATTTATCTATGACTAGCTGTCCCTGTGCGGCTTCATCCTCATGAAATTATGAAAATTTTATTTTATTGTTTACATTTGTCAAATTATCAATTGCAAATGCCAGAGTGACATGACATGATTGGTAATCTTGCTTCCTTGATGTTGGCAGCAACTTATGGTCTCTTTCCCACATTAGGGTTTTTATCCAAAATATTTACCCCCTAAGTTTAATAGCGTGAAAATATGTAGCCTAAAGCGTGACGTAAGTGTAGGGCTTTTTATTAAAGAAAGAATTATTCAAAAATATGCTGTAATTGCTGACATCTTAGGCAACAAAGAAGTGTGTGTTTACGCTTTATTATATTAGTATAGAAGTATAGATTAGGAAATACAATCTTTTACAATATAAACATTATTACAAAAGACTGTATATTTATTTGTGTTCAAGGACATTCTAACAAAATACCCGGATCCATATAAAAAGTTAATAAAAACTTTATCATAATCGAGTAAAGGCAAAACGTTAAAAAATGCATAACAATACGTCTATTTACTACTTTTTTTACTTAAATCCCATTGTGCTGAAGATTAAATAGATGTAATATTTGAAAAACTTCGATCTGGTTTATTCTCACATAAATAACAGTGATGATTGGTTGATTCGGTTTTTTGCTCAACTTTTTTTTTAAGTTACTCTTTTGTAAAAATAATTGACAGTCTAAACAGCATAATCCATCACACAGGGGTCACCCTAGTTTGGACACCAGTCCCCTGTCCAATGGGGAAATTATAAAGTTATTTTATTTAAAAAAAAATCCTTCTTCTAACTATATCTTACTAATATTATAAACGCGAAAGTTTAGATGGATGGATGTTTGTTAGTTGTAGCCCAAACTACTGAACGGAACTCAATTAAATTTGGTATAAATTTAGAGGATAGTGTGGAAGAACACATAGGCTACTTACTTTAATTTATTTTAATTCCGCGCGGACGGAGTCGCGGGCGAAAGCTAGTAATACATATGAATGCTTGAAAGAACTATAAAACATTCTAACCACAATAAAGTCAACTAACAATTACTGTAACGTAGATTTACTAATGTCAACAGATGAAGAGCAGACGTACATCAAAACAATACAATTGAGATATGAATCTAATCTGTACTGTTTACTTTGTGTGTTTGTACGTTTATTTCCATTTAATAACCTTGTTTGAAACTCTTTTTAATCATCATCATCTTCCTCCTTATCTTACTCCCGTTGTGCAACAGGTTTTTGTCCCCCACATAACTCTATCATACGTCATCTGTCATCACTCCTTGATCATGTCACTTTCACGACATTGTCCTTATATTCAAACATGCTGTCCTCATATATTCTTTTTTCGGGTATAAATAACCTACTTTTAGATTCGGCACTATTTTTTGTGGGTAAACTAACCGGTTAGTGTTAATATAAATACCAAACTTTAGATGGATGTCTGTTTGTAGCCTAAACTGCTGAACGGATGTCGATGAAAGGCATAGATTTGAAGGATAGTCTGGAACACATAGGCTACTTACTTTTTTTTAAATATTACGTGGAAGGAGTCACGGTCAAAGGTTAGTATAATTATAAAGGTGAGCTCTAATAGAGTTTTGATTCTTTGGATATATTTTTTTCTAGAACCGAAACGGCAGTATAATAATGTTTTCCCTCTGATTCTCTTTGGAAAAACAGAGATAGCTATAGTTTTTATGCAACTAACTAGAAGTGTTAGGTAACTCACCCACACCCGCAGGCCTTTCTCAGCCTTTCCCAGTTTATCTTTGGACATAGTCGAGCAATTACACAAATTCATTCTCTGTAGAAATATTTGCATATTGTCACGCATAACGTCGAACGTGTGAAACCTTAAAATAAGACCTATTTTATTAACACTGAATTAAAAAGAACTTCAACTGATTTAAGTCGTATATTTTTGGGGAAGACTCATCCAAATCCTATCCATAGTCTAACTGTAACTTTTTACTGACCCGTGAAGACTAGAGGTCTGCCAACCGGGACTTCGCTGACCACTGCGCAGACCAAGGTCATTTTGAGCAGGTGTACGCTGACCGGAGCTTCGTCGACATGAGCCGCCCTCCTCTAAGCTGCGCCGTTTAGGACTGCGCCATTTAGGGCTGCGCCGATCGGGGCTGTTCTGACCAGGGCCGAGTCCACCTGGACTGCGCTGACCAGCATTTGGATTCCCGGCCGGGACAGGCCTGATCGTCTTGACTATAGACGTATAGTCAAATTGAACAGGACTTTGCAGAACAATGCCGCGGCGTTTCCTATCATTTCTATCAGGGCTCATTTGATCAAAGTTGCGTAGATTAGATCTACGCCGTCTACGGCTACGATCAGGGCTGGGATGCTCAAAGCTACGCCGAGTAGTGCTGCGCCCTCTAGAATTGCGCCGTTCAGGGCTGCGCTGGCTAGAGTCGCGCCGTTCATGACTGCGCCGTTTAGGATTGCGCCGTTCAGGGCTGCGCTGGCTAGAGTCGAGCCGTTCAGGGCTGCGCCGACTAGGGCTGCGTCGACTAGGGCTGGGCTGATCTGTGTTGCGTCGAAACGAGCTACGCCTTGTCCTGGATCTTGTTTCTAGTTTTTGAGGTAGATCGGCCCACCGATATCCGGCCATTTTTAGTATTAGTTAATTAGCCTGAAAAAATGTTGGCACGATATAATTAAACTTTCAAAAGACTATTCAACTTTTGTTCAATTAAACCTATATTACTAAGCCTTTTTGCTGTGGAAGAAGTCATCAAATTACTAAGAATACGAGGTCCACGTATGAAGTTCTATGCACCAATTTGCATCTTGACTTGTAATATATTTGATTATATAAATGTTACCTGATAGAAGAAAAGATATTGTTCTTCTGTACGAGTATAAAATGTAATCTGTAGTCTTTTTAACAAGGATTTTTAATTCATGTCTGTCCCGAATGACTATTGAACTTTACTTGTATAATTTTCAATTGTAATGAACTTATGATTTTTATTTTGTTTGCTAAATTATGAATAACTTAAGTGTAATTAAAAAGAATTTAATGTTTTTTGTATACCTTCCTGTCAATATTTATATCAGAAAATCAGTTTTAAATATTGACAAGAAGATTTTAAAATTTTTATAAGTAGTCGAGATGAAAATGACAAGTTCATTTCTTATTGTCAACTTGACAATCAATTTTTTATTTTTTAGAAGAACTCCTTAACGAGAAAATGCGATTAACTGATTATCGTTATTAATAATTTATCACTCCATGGTGTTTGCATTCTTTTTCACCACAATATTTAAAATCTGTAAGTTGTTTTGGCAAGGTTATTGATATTTGTAAAAGAGACATCTAGCGGGCATTTTTTTCAGGTTTAAGGTATTTCTAATAGATGGCGCTTTATTCAAAAGAGTCAAACTTGGCAATCAAGTAGTTTCACAGCTTTGGCCAGTGTTCATACAGTGTACATTATGCCCGGTAGAAGGCGCTGCACAATACAAATGTCGATGACGTATCGAAAACTTTTTCCCAATATTCGTACTTGAGGTCTGACTATATTTGGAAAGGGGGACCAACATTTTCAAATACAAAACGGCTGACTATAAGTAGTCTGCGAATCTTATAAGGTAATAATAACTAAATGTTTGTTGACTTACTTTCTCATTCTCTCTAAAAAACTGAGATGTTATTGTGTATTTGCAAGAATGTTTTGGCAGTGTACCCATAGTCAACCCACAAGTTCTATCACGATCACAAGTAATGGGCATAGAGCATTTGCGAGGGTGTTTTTTATCGTCGGAAAAATAAATAATACAAATTATTAATAAAAATCATTTTATTTCGATCGTTTAATACTAATTACAACAATTAGAAATTACATCAATACGTTACATATTGACTGAATACTTATTGAATATATACGGTACTATAATACATAAAAAAAACTTACATTTACACTTTTAAAACTATGACCAATCGTATTAGAGAGTCGACCATGTTGGTTTCTACATTGACCAAAATGGTCAAAAATCTAATTTCATTTTAATCTTGAAAAAATCTTTTCCGTGCATGGTTACAAAAGATCAATACTTTTAAACAAAGAATACATATTGTAACACTGGCAAAAAATAAACTGGCAGTTTTTAATTTTTTTAAAGTTATCTCGTAAAACTAGATTGAATGAAAATGCCAATCAGATTGTACAAATTAAATAAATTCCTACCTATTTACACATTTTTAATATTTATAAATAAAAAATACAAAAAAAGAAGTTCAGTTTTTACCTCACAGATTCCGAAATTAGTGTGACCAGTAATAAAAATATGGTAACTTTTTAGGAACTGGAGTATTTTGTACTGTAATTTGTGGATTTATATTTTGTTATGAAATATGAGAAGTTTTTCATATGGCACGTGAAGTCCATCTTGTTACCAATATTCTGTTAGTTGATTTGATTTGGTTTTATTTCTTGCCGTTTTCTAAGCATTTGCATTGAGCGTTGTGTTTGTGTTGAGTGTTGACAAGTTCTGAGAACGATGGGTTGAAGGTGACTCCCGGGGCGATGTACTGAGGGTTGGTGCCACTGCCTGATGTCTCGTAAGTGATGATTTGAGGCTTGGTGGTGTATGTTACGATCTTAGGTTTGGTCGTGTATGTGATAATTTTAGGTTTAGTTGTATATGTGACTATTTTAGGTTTTGTCGTGTAAGTGAAAATTTCCGGTTTGGTCGTAAATGTGACAATTTCTGGTTTAGTCGTATAGGTTACAATTTCGGGTTTTGTCGTGTAAGTGTAGATTTTCGGTTCGGTTTGGAAGAACTTCTTCTCTGAGTATGTTGCGCTGAAGGTGTTGGAAATTGGTCCCTTGATGTCGGTGCCGAGGTTCAAGCTACCCGACGTGAAACCGGTGGAGCCTTCGTCGAACTTGCCGAAGTGGCTAAGTGATCCTGGGCCGCCGCCGAACTGGCTAAAGTTGGCGGTGACTTGTCCCTGTCCGAAGAGCTTGGCGAATTCTTCCGCGCTGACCTCCTTGTGCTCGGCGCCGATTTGGCCGACACCGAATTGTGTTTGACCGATTCCGAATTGTGTTTTGCCGCCGCCAAGTTGAGCTTGGCCGATGCCGAATTCAGTTTTGCCTCCACCAAGTTGTGTTTGACCGATGCCAAATTGAGTTTTAGTGATGCCAAATTGGGTTTGTCCGGTACCGAATTGGGTTTGACCGGTACCCAATTGGTTTTGTCCTGCACCAATTTCGGCTTGACCATTGGCTCCTTGTTCGATACCGATTTGCGTGTTCTGTCCTTGTCCGATGATGCCGTAGCCCTTAACACCTTTAGTGATGGTTCCCTTGATTCCAGTTGTGTACTGGATGCCCTTGGTACCAGAGATGACTTGTCCAGTGTACTTAGTCTGTGTGACTTTGGTACCGATGCCGTACTGTGAGTAGCGCACACTCTCTGTTAGTCCGATAGCCCACTCGTACCATTCGATGTCAAATTTGTAGAATGCAGCCAATTGATTGCCGACTTGACAACCTGGAAATTGCAATTCGAGTTATAGACGGATGTTACTTATACCGAAGTGGGTTATTCCAAATTTAGCTGAAAGTTCCTAGCAGTTACTAATGAATTCTCACCTGAGTCCCAGGAGTAGATGCCCTGCATCACATAGTAGCCATCACCGGTTGTGCAGGCTAGAGCGCTGCCGATGTCCACCTGCGAATTAACAATTATAAATTAAACAATCATATTTTTATATTACAGTATTTAATCAACAGCCTCATCACCAGAAGATCTAGAGATCCCTTGGCCGTCTTTAAGCTTTCTTAAACCTACCTATATTGGCAAATACTCTAGAGGATAGTTCCACTTTATGATACGTCACGTGCAAATATTTAATTCATCTTCCTTACCTTGCAGATGTTGTTCAATGGGTTAGTGGGCTGTCCGCAGGCGCAGCTGTCGCGGTCGTAGTTATCCAGCAAGTGAGGGTAGTCCTGCTGCAGTTTGCTCTCACACTCGTCAGCCTGGATTAGTGACACGTTCACGCTGTGCATGATACTGCCAGCGAGGTGAGCTGGGAATAATAACAAGATATTAGCAAAAAGAGAATACCAATACTCGTAGAGAAACACAATCAGCAAATTCCATGATATGTTTCGTTAGAACAATTGCAAACAGGTAATTGCAATCTTTTGTTTTTGTCAGGGGTAAGCTACCAGAAACTTTTATTTCGTTTATTCCATTCAGTTTATTGATTAAATTATTTAAGGAAGGTTAAGAGTTAGGATTTAAAATATCGCTATCAGATTGTAGCACGTTTTTAGGAGTTCCGATTCAGATCAATTAGTATACAATCGTCTGCTAACCTCTATTATAACTTTGACCTTTTTAAGTTAGAAAAAAAACTAGTCAAATAGCCACGGATTTAAGTACAACTGGTTTTGAGCAAATTTACATAAGAGTACATCACCGGCTAGCACGGGCACGGGAAAACCTCAAGTCATAATAGCATATTTATTTTAAACTACGTTGACCATAAAATAGTTAGGACACTTTTCCTGGAATCTTAACAAAAAATATTAAATAAGTTTTATGAAAATTTGCTCGATTGTTTGGTCAAAAAATCACGGCCACACATTTATTACAAATCTATCGAATATTACAACATTCCGAAGACCGGTGTCGCTTCGCAATGTCATGACAAGTTTTGTTTGTTTCTAGAAAAGTCCTAAGTAACAATTATTTAGCATGTCACAAGGCTGTAACTACAAACGTTTCACAGTGGTAGAGCCCGCTTTAACATCTTAGCACGAATGGGTCAGCTCGCCTGGTGCAATACCACGACCACACAGAAGATAGGCGTGAAGTGGAAGCAATTCCGCGTTTCATCTAATGAGTGTGGTGCCGGAGGCTCAATTTTAATCCCTTTCCCGTTACACCCTTTTATTATAAGGAAAGGATTGGATGGGATAGTGGATTTGAGGGGGGAGAAGAGACGCACAGAAAGGGGAAATATCTTCTTTATGTGCGTCTCCTCCTCCTTCGATTTAGGGTAGGCATCTGCAATTGCGGATGTCTATGGGCAGCGGTCGCTTCGCCATTTCGGTGGATTTAGGTGGCCGCTTGCTCGTTTGCCACCATATTTTATAAAAAAAAAATCGAATTTGAGGTTAGACGGAACAAAGAGTATCGTAGTTGATTTGCCCATGAAGCTGTAAAGCCGTAAAGGCTAAAAAGGGGGATACTGGGGAGCTGTTACTAATATAGACTTCTCCATAGCAATTTGTATTACAGTTCTACACTTTTTTTATTTTATTCTAAAGTATACGATCTTAAAATAAATGTGACAGACTTTTTAATGCTTATAATTTCAACGTTTGCTTTTTAAATTAATATTTATTTGTTCTTTTTGCACAAAATTATCAAACATTAAAAGCTAAGACTGGAATTGCGCAACGGCGGCCTTATTGCTGTGGGACAGGAGAAGCTAGTCAACAACACAAGGGTATTTTATATATATATAAATATATATCTATATATATAAAAGAAAGTCGTGTTAGTTACACTATTTATAACTCAAGAACGGCGTCACCGATATGGCTGAAAATTGGTGAGGTGGTAGCTTAGAGCCAGGAGACGGACATAGGATACTATTTATTCCGTTCGACAGCGATGGATGAATGGATGTTTGTTAGAGTTTGTAGCCTAAACGGGTAAACGGATTTCGATGAAATTTGGCAAAGACATTGAGGATAGTCTGGAAGAACACATAGGCTACTCACTTTTGTTTTTATTTTAATATCACGCGGACGAAGTCGCGGGCGAAAGCTAGTACATACATATAATACTAACATAATATCCAATACTTAGAATTTATACTTGTGATTGTGATATGCATATAAATGAGTTAATAAAACCATTGCCCTTACAGAAGAATCTAGGGCCCGTTGCCAACGTTCCGACCTCCAGAGTTGTTTAGTATGCCAATAATCTTTAGGTTCTATAAACGTTCGACACTAGTATCCGTTTCTCATGACCTTTTTGTATCAAGCAGGATTTTATTAGTCCGCGTGTAATTTAAAAATATAGCCTATGTTAGTACATAGCTATTTATAGGTGAAAGAATTATTGAAATCGGTTCAGTAGTTTTTGAGTTAATTCAATATATACAAAAATACAAATGTTTCCTCTTTATAATTAGTATAGACTAGGTTTTGCCCACGACTCCGTCCGCGTGGAATTAAAAAAAACAAAAGTCAGTAGCCTATGTGTTCTTCCAGACTATCCTCTACATATATACCAAATTTCATTGAGATCCGTTCAGCTGTTTAGGCTACACACTCTAACAAACCTCCATCCATCTAAACTTTCACATTTATAATATTAGTAAGATTATTAGGAATCTGTTTTTAATAAATAGTGTTTGTTTTTAAGACTTAGAAGATTTAATTAAAAACGTTTAATAAAAACTTTATTTCATTGTTTACCTACATTTGTCAAAT
>LD688989.1:5876712-5889301 GCA_003118335.3 Papilio memnon
CCAACTCCAATTTGTGTTCCTTGCCCAAAGCCAACTTGACCTCTTTGTCCTATGCCGGCTTGTCCAATTTGTCCTACTCCAACTTGACCCCTCTGTCCAATACCAGCCTGGCCGACTTGTCCGATTCCGGTTAGGCCAACTTGCCCGGTACCAGTTTGTCCTCTTTGTCCTATTCCACTTTGTCCAGTCAGTCCTACTCCAACTTGTCCTCTTTGTCCAATGCCAGCTTGTCCAATTTGACCTACTCCAACTTGTCCTCTTTGTCCAATGCCAGCTTGTCCAGTTAGTCCTACTCCAACTTGTCCTCTTTGTTCCAATGCCAGCTTGTCCAAATTGGCCTACTCCAACTTGTCCTCTTTGTCCAATGCCAGCTTGTCCAAATTGACCTACTCCAACTTGTCCTCTTTGTCCAATTCCACCTAGTCCAATTTGTCCTACTCCAACCTGACCGCTTTGCCCAATGCCAGCTTGGCCAATTTGTCCGATGCCAGTTTGTCCGACTTGTCCAATGCCCGCCTGGCCTCTTTGTCCCACCCCCACTTGTCCTATTTGTCCTATGCCACCTTGTCCTCTTTGTCTAATTCCAACTTGACCTCTTTGTCCGATACCTGCTTGTCCTACTCCGACTTGGCCTCTCTGCCCGATTCCAGCTTGACCGACGAGTCCGACACCGGCATTTCCGTATTGTCCTACACCGACCTGTCCGATCTGTCCAACACCAACCTGCCCAGTTTGTCCAATACCAGACTGACCAATTAGCCCAACTCCAGTTTGGCCAATTTGTCCTAGACCAGTTTGACCTACTTGACCTATACCTTTTTGACCGAATTGTCCAATACCGGTTTGAGTTACTTGACCGATACCACCCTGACCGTATTGACCCACACCACCTTTAGTGAATTGCCCTTGACCGAATTGTGTCACTTGGTTATAGCCCGGTGTGAATTGCACACCCTGACCTGTAGTTGTTCCAAAAGTAGGGGGTGTTGGTTTTGTTGTCCTGCAAAAATAAAATAATTATTCGTAATGTTACAAATTCTTAATATCAAAAATTATCATCCCATTATGCTGCAAAGTAAATAGTTAATACAAAATCCTCATGATATATCAATCATACTCGTATACGAGTATTTAGCATTTTAAGTCAATGTTCGTATGAGTCGATGGGAAAGTAGTAACGAACTGTATCGAAATTCAATCTTGTAGAATAGAGTTTAAAAAAAAAAACTTTCATGTATTTTGAGATTTTGTTCTTTATACTTTTGTTTAGTGTTTAATTTACTTCACAATGTTACCTGAAGTTGTTAAGAATAGTGCTTCCAGTGACGTCAGGTCTGCCAGTGACCTGGTTGCGAATCGTGTTGGAGCTCTCGCGGTTGTCGGGCACGTATTTGCCGTCGTTACCACCGAATACACCGGGCACCCACTTGCCGAGCTGGTTGGTGGGCCAGGGATCAGTGTAGAAGGGATCACGGCAGCACTTGCCAATGCGGCCGGTCGCCAAGTCTTTACAGTCCTGTTCGCAACACGAATTAAAAGAATTAGTTTTGGAAAAGCATAAAAATAGTAATTCACTGTTAGTAACATTATTTTTAACATTCCATTATACTTACAGTAAGAGGTACTCTGTAAGCATCTTGATCTCTAGATAGAATGATGGTTGTATTGGAGATGATTCCATCAGCTGTGCAGAACTCGATGGGGGTACATTTCAAAGCAGCAGCGCATCCAGCAGGGATTTCATCTGATTATTGAAACAGAGCGTTACATTTAATTTCTACTAAAAGCGATATTAAAATCAAAGGCACAATAGACTTACTCAGAACAGGTACGATTGGCTGACGTGTAGTTGAAGGGAATCTCGATTCATCTAGGATGATACCACCCTCGTTGTAGTCTGGACTAGGTACGAAGGTTTCTCTGTTGATGGTCTGTTCACCCACTGGCGGTAAATATCCGGGAGCGGAGGTAGATGACACGGGAGGTAGGTACGTTGGTCTGCTAACAGGTCGGGGAGTCGTAATTGGACGTACTGGGGTGTAAGGACGAGGAGTGGTGACTGGACGGGGAATGATTGGGCGGGGAGGTGAAACTGGACGGGGGGTAGTGACGAATGGAGTTGATGGGAATACAGTAGAACTGATAACGTTGGTGCCGCTGTTCGTATTGTCGACGGGAGGAAGGTAAGGGATGCCAGGTTTGAGGCCGGTACCGACTGCACCAGGTCTGAAGACGTTTGAGTTTTCACTCTGAGAGGTGAAGGTATCAGTGTTAAGGACACCCTGTCCAGACACTGGACGGAGAGTGGAACCAGTGAATCCAGTTGGGGAACTTGTTGGGCCGAACGCGCCGGTTGAACCGATTGGGATCGCTGTCACGACGGGTACGGTTGAACCGAAACTGGTGCCTAATGTGGCTTGGTTGGCGTCAAAGCTGGAAGCTCCGTTGGATGCGGTTTGGATTCCAAAGCCCTGGTTGCCGAAGGTGCTTTGTGTGTTAAGAATTCCGGACCCTTGGTTCTCGGTGTCAGAGGTAGCGAAGCCAACTCCAAGTGGAGTTTGCGGTACTCCGGACAAAGAAGCGTCTAGTCGGCAACAGACTTCTGATCTGGTGTTGCAGTACTGCTTCTGTAACAAAGCAGAAAGAGATTGTAGTCATTGTTTGAATGAAACTGCTTACTTAAAACCGGGCGCACACTTTTTACTAAACTATCGCACAACGCGATTGTCGATTTTCGATTGTTTCCCAGCCAATTCATCAGTTGTATAACTAAAAATCAAGTAGTCTGCCCACCGTCGCAAGCTCATAGGAATCAAAGCGCATCTAAACAGTTGTGCGATAGTTTAGTCAAAGGTGTGCGCTCTAAGTAGATATGTTTCATTTTTTTTTGCTCTTTAAATACATTGTGCGCAGACCATCAATCATGCATTGTTGGTAGAGTTGACTAATGACAATAGAAAAATTACAAGCATTAAAAAACTCCAGCACTACGATTACATAAACCTAAGATGGCGAAGGCTTTGTCATTCCTCTATGCTTTTTAATAGACAAGTGATGCAAGCAAATGACATTTTTGCAAGATTTTTGTAATAATAATGTGTCAGTTTGTTAAGAAATATAATTAATCACAAGCATAATTATTAGAAACTAGCTGTTCCCATGCGGCTTCATCCGCGTGAAATTATAAAAAAATATTTCATTGTTTACCTACATTTGTGAAGTTATCAATTGCAAAAGTCAAAATGACATGACATGATGACAAACCATGGTAATCTTGCTTCCTTTATGTTGGCAGCAACTTATGGTCTCTTTCCCACATTAGGATTTTTATCCAATTTATTTACCCTCTAAGTTTAATAGCGTGAAAATATGTAGCCTAAAGCCTGACGTAAGTGTAGGGCTTTTTATTAAAAAAAGAATTATTCATAAATATGCTGTGATTGCTGACATCTTAGGCAACAAAGAAGTGTGTGTTTACGCTTTATTATATTAGTATAGATAGTATAGATATGTTTTAACCAG
Source organism: Papilio memnon (assembly GCA_003118335.3). Classification (NCBI taxonomy): domain Eukaryota; kingdom Metazoa; phylum Arthropoda; class Insecta; order Lepidoptera; family Papilionidae; genus Papilio; species Papilio memnon. The sequence continues at coordinate 5,880,235 of LD688989.1, forward strand.
GATTTTTTAATTATAATGGATATTTTAAGACAAGTTTTAAAAGGCAATTCTCAATTCGTCCGTATTTTTAATGGCATAGTTGGGATATATATTTCGTTAACATCAACAGATGTCACTATTTGAAGTTACTCGTAGTTATCATTTTTATAAGTGTCCATTCCCTTGTACGATATTGGGATACGGGTTACTCGAGCCAGTCTCTGGCAGGAGCCGGCCCTCTTGCCTCGGGTCAACCACTACTCATCACTCATACGTAGTTGCGTATGTGTACACTGGCGTACAAAAGTACAAGCAGTTTATTTTACAGTGGGTTTACATAGACTAAACCTGTAAATTGTTTTATGTCTTGTGTTTAGTACGCATATGTTAAATACACTTAAGAAATAAGTTATTTTTAATTTTCTTACCATATTTTGTCTCTTATAGTCTTTTTTTAATTTAAGAGAAACATTATAAATGGTACTTATCATTATCAAGATTGCAAACCGTAATAACAGATTATTACATCGTTAGAAAAAGGGCAGGAAAATCAAACATTTTATCATCGAAGGAAGCAGAAAACGATCATAATTTTAGTTACAAACGTGCTGTCGCCCGCAAACTTCGTTAGCGAGGAATTAAAAAAAATGGTCGTCTATAACATTTCTGCGGGAATTACTTCTTACCGGCTACCTTCCGGTTAAAGTCCCGTCAAAATCAGCCCAGCCGTATCGGAGATTACCCCGAACATACGCGGCTTGCGGGCAGACAGACAAAAAAAAATTAAATGCGATTTTCGTTATCAGCAACGCAAATACATCTTCCCGAAATCTAGAATTTTTTCTTTGATATTACAGACACTCCAATTTTATTATATGTTTAGATAGATAAATAAAAGATGTTTCTTGAATGTGAATTAATCAACGTTTATTACAACGTTTCGTGCGCGACTGTACCAAAAGTCAACAAGCTTCGATGTAACAGAAAAATGTATGTCATCATACGACCTCTTCATATTGGTTTTCTGTAAACTTTAACGCTGGCCGTTTATTATTACGTTCGAATACCTCGGCTGAGTTGCGACATTGTTTATCCTCTTTACTGATACGTCGTAAAGTTTTGTATTATTGAGAGATTACAGAATTGCTGTTTTTTAGGTTATGAATTTTTCGCACACGACTTTTGTCGCTTTAACCCTTTTGTTTCATTAAAAATTTCGAATAACCTGATCGAAATTTGAAATTTTCGAAACAAAAAAGTAACCTATCTATCTTAAGACAAGAGAACATTTCCATCTAAAGCAATGCTTCGAGTATAACTAACAAATCATGTATTAGTATTTCTTTAAATCATTTAATGTGGCGGGAAAATAAATAGACACAGGATATATTGTCCCCAATTTCATGTTTAAATTGTACCCGTCAATTGCCTTATAAACGTTAATCCATCACTACAAGGTGATTATAGGTGATGAATGTATGTCGTAGACTGTATGCATAATGTATTTATAAATAAAACTTACACATTAATTATTTTGTATTTTAAGATTTACTTGTTTGAATCGCATTGCAAAATTGATTATCATTTTGTAATTCAATTTTATATTATTAATTACGATTTAAAAAAAATGATTAAAAACATTAAGTTTTAACACAAAGCATGGATTATTTCCAACTGTCACCCCGCTCTGTCCCCACGTGAGAATAAAAAGTTCCATCCGTCCCAACTTTTAGTCCCACTATCGCCAATAAGGTGACGGATCCGTTATGAAATAAAATAGATTCCAACCGTCCCCTCGTCGCAAAAGGTGGGACGGATGAAACTTTTTATTGTAATCTATGTCCACGTAGGGACAAAGCAGGGTGACGGTTGGAAATATATTCGTCGAAGTAATTACGCGTTTTGTCTGATTGTGCGTGCTGTTTTCCCTTACTTTTCTAATAAGGTTTAAAAATGAAGGAGGTTGAATCGACAGGGAAGAATATGAATCGAAAACGGCTATCGTTTTTCGCAATATTCTATTTTTACAGCACAATATATTACAAATGTCTACGAGTTCTCATATTCTAATAAACAATTCTACAATACGATGTTTAAAATCGATAAAATATTAAATTTGCAAACCCGTTGTGTATTTTGTTTCCATACAAATATTTGATTTTACATTTTGCATTGAAAATGAATTTGTAATGTTTGTAGAATGCATGATGCGTCACAGATAACGTAAAGCGGTTTGCGTGTTACCACAGACAACAAATCTGTACAAAAACGTTGTCATCCCTCTTATTCTCTTTGGATAAACAGAGATAGTGATATATTTTTGGCATGTGTTTATGTAATGGAAAGTAACAACACTCTATTGCATTACATTGCATTGGTTAAAATAAACAAAGGTATGCGGTTTGTTAGCGAAATACGAGGCAATAAAACCTTCATTTGTATAGGGTTGTTCCACGCCATTATTTTCGCTTTAAAATGTGTAAATTGAATTAAATAAAATCGTTATAAGATATTAATAAGCATTTTTTTTACGAAATTTACACCAACCTTTTAATCTAAATAAACTCCTAAGATTAAATTAAAGTGGGGACCTTTTGACGTTTGTCGAACATGGTGTCAGTGTTGCCCTTAAATGATTATTAAGATTTTTAATTATATTACTGTTTTTTTTAAGTAAACATTCTAATTTGATTTCAGTTAAATTTATGAGATGATGCAGCAATAAAATGTGTTCTATCAACTCTTCTAAATTATAAATTTAATAAAACTGGTTTATAAATTAACCGTGGACGAGTGAACATAAAATATGGCAACACGATTTAATAAATTGTTTTATAAATTCATTGCAACACCGATCGATATTTATGAAATTGATTTAAATGTTTAAAATGACAAAATGCATTTTATTTGGATAACGCAATATTTTATTATTTATATGATAATTTTAAATACAAGGTCATATTGTAACTAATTGATTTTATCGCCTAGGCATCTAGACAAATGTGTCCATGACCTGTAGATAATATTTCATATCATAAATACAAAAATTTAGAAATACCAATAACTAAAGTCTATTTTAAGTTGGAGTGCCGACCCTCCGTAAGTGGTAAGGGCAAGTTGATGATGAACCCCCTTCCAACTAAGAAGGTGGTTAATAGTTGAGCGCCGTAGAAATCTCGCCCAGGGCGCTAGTAGCGCTATAATCTGACCTACATGCAATAAGAGCGGGCGCCTTTGAATAAACTATCGCACAATTGTTGTGAGTTTGTCGATTGTCGATTGTTTCGCTGCCAATTCAACTGTTTAAATCAATCTGAATCAAAGCGCAACTAAACAGTTTAGAGTTGTAGAGTTCGCTTTAACATCTTCGCACTGTAGAGTCTGCTCGCCCGGTACAATACCACGATCACACAGAAGACAGGCGTGAAGTGGAAGCAATTCCGCGTTTCGTCTGATGAGTGTGGTTCCGGAGACCCAACTTTAGTCCCTTTCCCTTCCCAACCTTTTTGTTTTAAGATAAGAATGGGAAGGAAACGTGGATTTGACGCTGGAGGAGACGCATAGGAAGGGGAAATATCCTCTTTTTGTGCGTTTCCTCCGTCGATTAAGGGTAGGCAACGCATCCGCTATTGCGAATGCTATGGGCATAAATACGCTTTTAATCTATTCATCTCGATTACAATTTCTAGAAATCGATTAATTTATAAATTATGTGAATTCATTTATATACGAATTAGTAATTAAATACATTGATACAATCATGAGATGGGTGCGTTTTTATTTCTAGGAAGTTATCAGAGATGCATTGTTCTATTCGTCCTGGGAATTATTTTATTGTAATGTCATGTAATTAGATAAAAAAAAAACTAGTTATTAATCGCGTTACAGGAAACCGTTACAGTTTTTACATCGACGTTTTATTACAGTGTTATTGCGTATTTCTTTCAATAATTTTATAAAGAATGCCTAAGAGTAAGTTGATAGACTTGAAGGAAGAAACTGGTTCACGGGCATATAGAGTTGGGAAGGTACACTATAATTTCTAGGTGGTAACCCTGGCTTTTCACTAGTGCCGGTTCTTACTCTACTAGCCTCCTGGGCTATATGGCGCCTTCTTTTTTACCATGTCTGGGAAAGGGGTTCAAGTGTCATTTGACAGTAATTTGCACTGATGGCGCCTTTTTCTGTCAGGCGCCCTGGCCTGTCTGACGCTTTTTATTATCGAAAACGTGTACAAATTAATATAGAAACAAATCTAATTACAAAAATATTTAATTATACTAATCATTATTAACCCTGTAACCTGTCCCACGCTATTGTTCATAAAGGATGTTTAATTTTTTACTGTCGATACATTATATATATATTTAGATACAAAGAAAGTTAACCCCCTGTATAATTAGAGTTGCAATGTCAAAGAGGTATTGATTAAAAAATTATAAAAAATCATGCGATATAAAGTCAATGCTATTCATTTTTTCTTAATTATAGAATTATTTGATTATTTTTTAATTTCTTTAGTAGTTATGTATGGAGATTAATTCGTTCATACGCATAGTTCTACTCTTGTATCTATAACTATCGTTGCTGGCAACTTCGTCAGCGTGGTATTAAAAAAAAACTTGACTATGCCCTATTCCAATCTATAATCTATGTTCCAAGCGTCCAGATCTATTTAGCTATTTTGGGGTTGTGTTACAAACATTCGCATTTTTAATATTAGTAAGATAAGAAGTACGTTAAAAATCTAAGGATGAAGATACCTTTTAACATCTTTACATCCAGATTGTATCTATCTATACTTCTATACTAATATAATAAAGCGTAAACACACACTACTTTGTGGCGTAAGATGTCAGGAACCACAGCTTGTTTTTGAATAATTCTTTCTTTAACAAAAAGTCCTACACTTACGACACGCTTTAGGCTATATATTTTCACGCCATTAAACTTAGGTGGTAAATAAATTGGGAAAACACTCTCATGTGGGAAAGAGACCATAAGTTGCTGCCAACATCAAGGGAGCAAGTTTATTATACGGTAATTTTGACATTTGCGATTGAGAATTTGACAAATGTAAACGATAAAATAAATTATAATATCTTGCGGATGAATTTTAAAATAAGCAAAAGTAAAAAAGTCCGGTAATTTTTACTAATAATAAGTGAAATTTGTCATCAATTCATATGCATATCTGAGATCTGTAAAGTATGTTCATATGCAAATCTGGTAAGCGCTGGTGATGACACGATGTTAACAGGTTACGTAGCGTGTAAATACAAGTTGGGAAGATCTGTTTAAAGATATTGTTTCACAAATAACTATGTGGAAATTACTTTACAACAGACATTAAAAAATATATAGACATGGCATAGAGAATATTTTTTTAGACATACTTTGTTTTTCAATTCTACGCGGATAGAACGCGACTCTATGCAACAGGTGGTTAATATTATAAAGAGGTAAATGTATTTTTATCTATACTTCTATATTAAATATAATAAAGCGTAAACACACACTTCTTTGTTGCCTAAGATGTCAGCAATCACAGCATATTTTTGAATAATTCTTTTTTCAATAAAAAGCCCTACACTTACTTCACGCTTTAGGATATATATTTTCACGCTATTAAATTTAGGGGGTAAATAAATTGAAAAAAACCCTAATGTGGGAATGAGACCATCAGCTACGAGCTGTCAACATCACGGAAGAAAGATTGCCATGGTTTATCATCACGTCATGTCATTTTGAGATTTGCAATTGTGAATTTGACCAATGTTAACAATAAAATAAGGTTTTTATAATTTCACGCGGATGAAGCCGCAAGGGAACAGCTAGTCTGACGAATAAAATCAAAAACTCAAATGTCAAACTTTTCTGAAACGTTGATGGTTAACGGGGTTTGGTGAAACATTATCAATTTGAAGTCAATTTACGATAAAATCTACCTTTAGTGCGCACAACTTTGACTAAACTATCGTACAACTGTTTAGTCGAGCTTTGATTCCTATGAGCTTATATGGTGCGCACTCTACTCGATGTTTAGTTATGCAACTAAACAGTTGAATTGGCTGAAAATCGACAATCGCACAACAGTTATGCGATTGTTTCATCAAAGGTGTGAGAATAAAGTATCGTGTATGAAAGACTAGCTTTCGCCCGCGATTCCGTCCCCGTGAAATTAAAAAAACAATAGTGAGTAGTCTATGTGTTCTTCTAGACTATCCTCTACATCTATACCAACATGAGATCCGTTAAGCTGTTTAGGCTACAAACTCTAACATCCATCTAAACTTTCGTATTTATAATATTAGTAAGATGGCATATTAACATGGGTAATCTTTTTTTTATAAAAGTCAAGGACAGATAAGACGTACGTCTAGACAAGGATGTTGGTTATAATTTGTATTCCAGTATAGTTACATTCTGCGATCGTGAATTAGCATACGTTATGTGTAAGAAATGCTTTATGCAGATGCGTTTCGGATTTGCCTTATTATTACACTAAACTAGCTGTTGCACGCGATTTCGTTATCTACACTAATATTATAAAGAGGAAAGATTTGTATTTTTGTACGTATTTAAATAACTCAAAAACTACTGGGCCGATTTCTTTCAGTGGAAAAGTAATTTATCTGTGAGTAACATAGGCTATATTTTTTATTATTTTTTTAATTTCACGCGGACGAAGTCGCGAGCAACAGCTATTTTAAATTAAAGAAGACCTCAGCCTTTGTGTTCCTCCACTGTTCTATAACTATGACAAACAAGATATCGCCTGCGACTTCGTCCACGCGAAATAAAAAAAAAATTGGTAAGTAGTAGTGTTCTTCCAGACTATGTTCAACATCTATGGTAAATTTCAAAAAAGAATCCGTTCAGCAGTTTAAGCTACAAAGTCTAACTAACATCCATCCATCCATCTATCTAAACCTTCTCTAAATGAGATCAGTGAGATTTCCGATCTGGATGTTTAAAAAACCTATCCGTGTGAAGTTACGCCGGTTGTTATTCAGTATTGTATTTAATTTATTACAAAATATGAGTATCTATAGACAATAATTACGCTATGACATTTTAAGTTACAAGTATTATTTTACGAGCCGTTATCAAGTAAATTTTGTAAATTAAGCAATTAAATTAATAACGCAACTATCGATAAATTTTCCAAACTGTGTCGACATCACTAATAATAGCTTTATTAAAGAACATAAGACTATCGATATGCGGCACAGCGGTTATTGAGTACAACCCTATATAAAGTACAATCCTGGCTTCGATATTGAGGTTCAGAAAAACTGTAGGCGTTTTTTAATATCAATCTCACATTTATAGTTAAAACAAACTGTCGCCCGCAAACTTCGTTAGCGCAAATTTGAAGCACCCGTTACGTCATTTTGACAGCGCGTAATTAAAAAAAGTAGCCTACAATATGCCCGTCTATGTCAGCTACCCTCCAGTGAAAGTCCCGTCGAAATCGGCCCAGCCGTTTTGGCAGCGGCTTGCAGATAGACAAATATTTTTTAACTGCGATTTTCGTTATCAGCAACGCAAATACATCATCTTCCCAAATTGGAATTTTTCTTTTGGTATTACAAACAGACAATCCAATTTTATTATATGTATAGATATACTCATCTTTAGTATAGACAGAAATAAAAAAATGAAGATCAAAATAATTTTCTCTTCTTTTAAATATCAAATTATTTCTCGATCGCCTAATACGTCTGGTCTGAAATGTTTTTTCCTATGTCTATAAATTAGTCAATAATAATAGTGTTTATGTGATATTCAAATTTAGGATATAAATCTTAATTTTTATTAACCTTTAAAGGTTAAATTCGTGAGGGAAAATAAACGCCCGACTTCATCTTTGTTCATATTTGAAATAAAACACATTAATTCTGGAGATAAACGTCATGAAATCTAATCTTATAATGTTAATGGTAATCTACTGGTACGATATACGTAGGAGATAAACTACTAAACTACAAAACTACAAACTTCATAATGTATAGTACATACGTGTTAAGATAACATTTATCTCAATTAGAGTCTCGCTTTGATTCCTATGAGCTTATGGAGGTGCACTACTCGATTTTTAGTTGTGTAACTAAACAGTTGAGGCTGCGAAACAATAGACAATCGCACAACAGTTTTGCGATAGTTTAGTCAATGTGCGCACGTTCTAACGGTACGATATGATCATGCCACGTAAAAAGGGACACAGTAAGTCTATACAATTATGTTTATTAGTATGACTTTAACCGTGAATTCTGATTGAAAAATTTGTATGAAAGCATGTTATCTCTGTTTTTCTCAGGTAAAGAGACAGAGACACTAAATATTATATTGTGGTCACAAAATAACACGTTAACATCAGCTGTCCTTGAACTTCCAACTAGTTTTGTAGCCTCTTGTCTCTACTTATGCCAGTCATACACGTTAGGTTATGACAGTTATAAAGACAATACTGACAGGCATAACCACGTTTCTTGTTACATATAATTGTACAGTTTTGTGATACAAATAAATGATTTTGAACGCAATTATTATAGGTTATGAACAAGGTCAATGCCATGGTAAACCTAACGTGTGTAGCCGATATTATCTACATTTGTTACGAGTCGGAAAATACATCTATTGTTGTAAACAGGCATTTTATTGTTTCACGAGTTCCGGTTAAGAAACCCATAAATAAAATATGTACATACATAATGCGTTAAATACCAGCCATTTTTACTTTTTTACTAAGTTTTTATTTTTTCGACTTGTTTTTGAAAATTAAAAACCGGTTAATGATAAAAATATTTATAGTCTATGCTTTTTGTTTATGATGGCTGATATACAATTGCAAGTGTTAGATAGAATTATTGTTAATTATCTGTGGCCATACGTCAGAACATGATAAATGCAATTTCATTACTTTACATAAGGCACTATTAAAATATGAAACACTCGATATATGAAAACATATATATAATATGTGAACCATTTTTTGGCGATTATACCTATATTAATCATACTAATATTATAAATGTGAAAGTTTAGATGGATGTTTGTTAGAGTTTGTAGCCTAAACTGCTGA
>LD688989.1:5920715-5934117 GCA_003118335.3 Papilio memnon
GCGTATGGACATGTTATGCGACGAGACGATGGGGACATAAACCAGAAAGTGTTAAGAATGAATGTGGATGGTACAAAGGAAGAGGAAGACTGAAGAAAGTATGCATGGATGGTGTGAAAGAGGACATGCTTAAGAAGGGAGTGGATTCAGATATAACGGCTGATAGAATATGGAAGAGTAGCACATACTGTGCTACGTACGGGAAAAGAGGCAAGTTGAGGACGACTAAGAAACTTTTTTTCATTAAAAAGTTAAGTTTTGTTTTTTTACACAACTTTGACAGCTATTTCAAAATGGCTGATTCGTTTCTGTTTACACGCAGCAACTCTACAAATATTAACTTTTAAATTACACAATATTTTCTCATTTAATGCATTATTTTTAAATCGGTATGTATTTTAATATGAATTGCTTCTTTCTGACATCTTTTATAAATTATCTGTTGTTTGACAAATGATGCGACACACAATGCAAGCAGAAACAATCATTTAATTTAACTTATAAATAAATCAAATATACTTGTATGGTACGATTTAGTTTTCGAATTTTTACAACGAACAAAGGAACAGAAGTACCTTATCTGTCAAATCTCTTTCCTTCACTTTTATTTTTAATTTTATCGGGACCATGAATTATGCTTATGGAAGATTTTCGACTAATTGTTTATCACATAAGAACTGGATATTTTATTTTTTTTTTCCTTCAAAATATTTCGTTTTAACTGATACAGCCTGTATAATAACCGAATGATTTATATAAATTTATTTAAAAACCTCCTTGAACCAGACAGATCCGTAAAAAAAAAGATGGCGGACATTGATAAAACAAATATCATCGTGGCGCCGCAATGTACGCTCCATTTAGGCAGAAAGAATTTACCCTTTAAACGAATTGATTCGTCACATCGCCTCTCGAAACCGTAACGAAACTTTAATAAAACTAGCTGTATACTTCGGCTTTGTTTAGGTTACCGGACTATAGAAGCAGGTTAATAACAAACTAGAGCAGTTTTACAATAAAATGACTGTGTGTAATTTCATAGCATAAAACTAAAGCCGGTGACACTCGTGTATTGTGCGATTGTCGATTGTTTCGCAGCCAATTCAACTGTTTGCGCAACTAAACATCGAGTAGTGTCACCTCCATATAAGCTCATAGGAATTAACGCGACTAAACAGTTGTGCGATAATTTAGTCAAAGGTGCGCGCTGTTAAATAACTCTATTTTTACCTGACAAGGATACAGACAGTAAAATTGAGATGTATTGTAGTATGTTGTCATATTGACGTGCGACCCTCTGGCGAGACCTTGGCTTACGTTAGGTGAATCATTCGACGCAGTCTGAACGACTCGGTTATTTCCTTTCGTTTATCAACAACTAGCTGTTCCTTTGCGGCTTCATCCGCGTTAAATTATAAAAAAAATATTTCATAGCTTACCTAGATTTGTCAAATTATCAATTGCAAATGTCAAAATGACATGACATGATGACAGACTATGGCAACCTTGCTTCCTTAATGTTAGCTTATGGTCCCACATTAGGGTTTTTATACAAATTATTTACCCCCTAAGTTTAATAGCGTGAAAATATATAGCCTAAAGCGTGACGTAAGTGTAGGGCTTTTTATTATAAAAGAATTATTCAAAAATATTCTGTGATTGCTGACATCTTAGTCAACAAAGAAGTGTGTGTTTACGCTTTATTATATTAGTAAGTGTAGATGTCCTTTGTTTTTTATTTTTAATCAAAGATATTCAAAGAAATATAGAGCAAGCATAGACATTTCACTTGAGAACATTGAGATATGACCATACAAAGAACTTACCGGTGACAAAATATTGTTCCCTATGTCTGGTCTATATATAATATTTCTTAAATGTCTTTGTTTTTAATATACAAGGCTTTCAATTTAGACCAAAAAACCTACGAATTAAACAAGCTAACTGCATCATGTGAAAATGTTAACTGACATGACATCATCATCATCATCAGCCTTTATCTGTCCATTGTTGGAAATAGGTCTCCACAATAACGTCTACGGAATGCGGAACTGTCATGACGTGCTAGAACGAAATTTTGATTTTGTGACACCTCCAAGTTAAGGACATATGTTCTCGTGTTTAAGTTATTTTTGGTACCGGAGACCTAATGTTAGTCCCCTTTCCTTTCCCACCATTTTCTTGTACAGATAGTAGAGACGTATAGGAAATGGAAATATCCTCTTTATGGGCGGCTCCTTCTCCGTTGTTTAAGAGTAGGCAACGCATCTCCAATTGGGGATGTATATGGGCAGCGATGACTTCGCTTTATTGGCGATTTTAGGCCGTTCGCTCGTTTGCCACCTTATAGAATAAAAAGTGGCATGTGTATGCCAGTAACTGGCATGATAGATACGGTTATATTCAACTGGCATATTACTCATCACATTCTTAACATATAAGCTGTAGTTTTGTATCCGGGTCCTCATGTTAAGCTGCGGGAAATTACTTTTAATTGAATAATGACTGCAATTATAATCATAGTTAATAAGGGCGCGGTTCTGCCTTAATTAGAAGCCAACGAATCCTAACGGAAGTTATATAAGTAATTATGTATTAATAGAAAATATTTCTTTATAATGAGAATGCATTGCTTAAGAAGGGAGTGGATTCAGATATGACGGCTGACAGAGATGTATGGAAGAGCAGCACAGTGCCGACACTCCGTAAGTGATAAGGACAAGTTTGATGGGTTGATGATGAGAATGCATTCAAATCATCAGACATCTCCCCTACTTTATCTAATCCCGTAGGGTCGGCGCATTGTCTCCACATAACTATGTCATCCGTCATCTCAGTCATCACTCCCTTCTTGATCATATCACCTGTCACGCAATCCATCCATCTCTTTCTAGATCTAATTTGTATCAGCGTTAGATGGCGTCATCAACTTGCCTTTGTCTCCAGGGTCGGTACAGTATGTGCTGCTCTTCCATTTCTACCAGCCGTCATATCTGAATTCACTCCCTTAAGAATATCCTCTTTAGATGACGTAATAAGAAAAAAACTGTAAGAGCGGGCGAACCGTTGTGCGACTGTCGATTGTTTCTCAGTCAATAAACTGTTTGATACACAACTAAAAATCGAGTAGTGTTCACCTCCATATAAGCTCATAGGAATTAAAGCGTGACAAACAGCTGTGCGGTTATTTAGTTTTGGAGTTTGCGGTAGTTTGCGACTAGGAAATAACAGTCGAAATTGCAATTATCATTATACTCGTAGGTGTGACACCCACAATTGCATAAATGTAATTACAAATATCGACTTTCAGTTTTATACAAATAGGAAGAATTAATCTTCCTAATAAAGAATTATTTAAATTAATTGAAATGCATATAAGCACAATCATGATGTTATACTTCATACTAATATTAGAAATGCGAATGTATGTATGGATGAATGTTTTTTTACTATGTATCTCAAAACGGCTTAACGAATCTCGCTGAAAATCGGCATAGATGTTTAGTGTATAGTCCAGCAGAACAATTGACAAGTTTTTATCTAAATAAAAACCATGTTTGTCTCTAAGTAACTTAAGCATTTGATGTCTTAGAGCGGGCACACATCTTTGACTAAACTATCGCACAACCGTTATGCGATTGTCGATTGTTTCGCAGCCAATTCAACTGTTTAGCAGAACTAAAAATCGATTAGTGCACCTCTATAGCTCATAGCAATCAAAGCGAGAGACAGTTGTACGATAGTTTAGTTTCAGATGTTACGCTTTTAGAATTATCTTGCACATTTAATATCTTAGAATGTAAACTGAAAGTTTCTTTAATAACAATGAAGGTTGCTGCAGTCCATCCATAATTGATTTAGCTAATTATTTCACGCCTACATCTAAACATTTGTTCTGGCTTGTGATTCATATTTGAATGTATGACAGAAGACAAGGTTGACTAAATCGAAGGTCGAGAAGTGAAATTTTTCCAAATAACGAGCACATTTCAAAGAAGCTACTGTGTTAAGAAATGTAAATGTAACTGAGGCCCTGCGGATTCGTAAAAACGTGCGAAATTGTGCAATATTTGATATAACAATTATGTACGAAATTTAATGTTATGTGATATAACCGAGAAAAAACAGAAACACACAAATCTTACTAATATTATAAATGCGAAAGTTTATATGCATGTTTGTGAGAGCTTGTAGCCTAAACGACTGAAGGGATCTCGATGAAATTTGGCATAGACGTAGAGGATAGTCTGGAAGACCACATAGGCTACTCAATTTTGTTTTTTTTAATTCCACGCGAACAGAGTCGCGGGCGGAAGCTAGTAGTATTATAAATGCGAAAGTTTAGATGAATGGATGAATGTTTGTGAGAGTTTGTAGCGTAAACGGCAGAACGGATCTCGATGAAATGTGGCATAGAAGTAGAGGATAGTCTGGAAGAACACATAGGCTACTCATTTTTTTTTAATTCCACGCAGACGGAGACTCGGGCGGTAAATCATTAGTTTATCAAGCACATAATCTGCATTACATGACATCTGTCGGAAGTTACACTTATAGGCCCTTAGCCCTCTAAATTACTATAATGAGATTATCCTACAGATTGTAGCAATAACAATTAGTAATTATAAAGTAATTTAGTAGTTATTAAAGCGATTAAATGTGAAACAATGGCTGGTACAGTTTCGTAATATATTCAATTATATTACTTCATTCAAACACATACAATGTCATCTTTGCCATTAAAGTCATCATTACTGATTATCTGACTGTACACCCAGAGTTAAGTGATCACTAAAAGAGACACTTAGTGTAGATTAAGTAGTATAAAATTAAGGAAATATAGTTAAAACTAAGTGACCACCCACTGTATGTCTCTCCCTATGTATGCTTAGATTATCGTATCAGTGTTGGACCCGTGCGAAGCCGGGGCGGGTCGCTATTAACATTTTAAATGCAAATGTTTAGATGAATGGATAGTGTCTTAGATAACTCCAAAACGGATCTAGGTATTTTATATTACTGTCTGGAATAGCACATAGACTACTCACAATTTTTTTCACTTACGAAATCACGGGCAAAAGCCAGCGAATAAACGTTCCCTTCCGTGGTAATTAATAATGAAACAAAATTGTTCAGTAAAATTATTTAAGGAATTCATCTTTCGTGTTTATCATTGTTAAAAACATTTTTTAAACGATGTTTAAGATGTAATGATAAAAAAACACGCGCTACGAAACGCCTGGAATGCAAGTTATGTTACAAGTTATGTAGTCTCGCTTTAATTAAATAATTGCGATATTTTTACGTAGATTGAGTATTTTAAATACTAAAAGCGTGCGCACACTTGAAACTAAACTATCGCACAACTGCTTAGTCGCGCTTTGATTCCTATAAGCTTATATGGAGGTGCGCACACTACTCGATTTTTAGTTTTGCAACTAAACTGTTGAATTATTGTTTAGTCATCATTGTTTTTTATATCATAAGATGGCAAACGAGCAAGCGGCCACTTGAATCCGCCAAAATGGCGAAGCGACCGCTGCCCATAGACATTCGCAATAGCGGATGCGTTTCCTACCCTTACGGGACGGGGGAGGAGACGCACATAAAGAGGATATTTCCCCTTCCTATGCGTCTCTTGTACCGTAAAATCAAGTCCCCTTCCCATCTTTTTCGTAAAAGAAAAATGGTCCGAAGGAAAAGACTAAAGTGTGCTAAAATCATCTTATTACGGTGGTACCAGCTACCTGGGTACTTATACCATAACTTAGAGGAGGGAGATAAAAGCCCTACGTGAGATTAAGTCCATACTTGGCAGATGAAACAAGAACATTTTTCAGAACACATAAAACTTAACCTTGATTATGCACGTGGAATAATCGCAGTGTGAATAATCAAAACAAGGTCGATATCAATGACTGTAACCACGCATTTTGTCAGTCATTAATAACAGGAAAGTGACTAAAATTAACAACTAATTCTTCTACCAAGAAAGAAAGAAAGAAAGAAAGAAAGAAATTCGTTTATTCAAAAAAAGAAAAGGAATTCATTCGGCATGTGCTGCGGTGTACACCGGAGCGCCGGTTTTCAATGAATCCTAAAATAGAACACGGAGTTTTACATAAGAGAAGAAGAAAAAATAAACATGTACTTAATATTACACTCGGTCACAATTATTATAGGAAACTTAATCTAAATGTAAGGAGAAATATAAATAATGTCATGTTTGTAGAGATAATCTATATGACAAATTACTATTTAATTTAGGATGAGTATTAAAAAACAATATTTAAATGGTGGCAAAATCAGACTAATTTCGACGAAATGTAAAGATCCCTGCGGTTGTTACTTTTTCGGTTAAAAACCGCAACCAGTTTGAATTTAGTTGCCATATCATGTTTCATAGTTAATTAATTTCATAGTTAATTTATTCCAATCGATTATGAATCAACATTAAAATGTTATTACATAATTTAACGAGCTATCGCCCGCAAACTTAGTTAACGGGGAATTTAAAAAAATGGTCGTATATAACATTCCCGCGTGCATCTACTTTTTACCAGGTACCTTCCAGTCAAAGTCCCGTCCAAATAGGTCCACCCGTTCCAGAGATAGCGGTCCGGTCGCCATTTTGACAGCGCGGAATTTAAAAAAAAAGTAGCCTATAATATGCCCGTCCATGACAGCTACCATCCAGTGAAAGTCCCGTTGAAATCAATTCAGCCGTCTCGGAGATTACCCGGAACAAACGCGGCTTGCGGACAGACAGACGAAATTTTTTTAAATGCGTTTTTCGTTATCAGCAACGCAAATACATCTTCCCGAAATCTTGAATTTTTCTTTTGATATTACAAACAGACTCTCCAATTTTATAGATGTATGTATAGATATAGATAAGCAACTTTTTCAATTTAGTCAGAAAACTTTAGGGACTTTTTTTCCGTGTTTTGCTTTTTATGCTTAAATTATAGACTTTTGGGTAGATGTATTAAATGCCTCAAAAATACAAAATATTAAAAACCTATGCGTGGTTAGAAAACATTTTAACTGTCAACTGAATGGACAGTTAATAATTTTAGCTCGACTCTTCAGTTAAAACTGTCAGCGCTACATGTGCTAACTTCTGGTCAATTGTAGCGTCGATCTATTCAGTTAAAACCGTGTAGGCAAAGTACATTTCAACTGAGGGTTTTAATTTTGGTCTACACACAGTTTTAACTGATCAATTCATAACTTAAAATTGTCAGCACTGAGCGTATAAAATGAGTTTAAAATATAATACGATGCAACCATAAACACAATGCATACATATCTGATTTTCATTTTAAAGTTGTTGTGAAATAAAATAAATGCATTTATAATGGGATTAACTACCTTAACGGATTTATTTCAATAAAGCTTGCGTCTTGCGTTATGATGAATTGGAAGCTTTTAAAAATTACACAAGATTATTTATTCAGCCATATTTTTGAATATAAGGTACTGGAAGAGTAGGTAAAAGGTTAATCGATTTTGTATTACAAAGGTATAGAACATAAAACATAGCCTATTTTTTACAATAAGTCGTCTTCTAGACTATTTTCTATATCTATGCCATTTTATTATATTCTTCTCTTTAAAGAACTTTCTTCATACAATACCAAACACAACAAAAACTTAACGAACTCGTTTAGTCATTAAAAAGTATGTCGTGACAGAGATATAGGGATTCATTGTGCTTATACAACTGTCAAACGATGGTACGTTCATAAGTGACATTTGTGTAAGTGGCAATAAACGGGTCATATCGCACGCTGCACAAACAGAAGTTAGACACGAAATAACAAGCTCCCTCAGGCTCAAGTGCAAGGAAAGTCAAGACCAAAATAACATTGCGAAAATTACATAGTACATGAAGTTGGAATCGATGGGGACACGTGGAAAACGATGAGGTCTATACCCTGAAAGGGGTTTCAATATTAAAATTTAAAGGCTATAAAAACCTTCAGAGCAGGCGCACACCTTTGACTAATCTATCGCACAACAGTTGTGCGATTGTCGATTGTTTCGCAGCCCGTCTGTACTAATGTAATAAAGCGTAAACACACAATTCTTTGTGGCGTAAGATGTCAGCAATTAGAGTATATTTTTGAATAATTCTTTTTTTAATAAAAAGCCCTACACTTATACGTCATGCATGAGGCTATGTATTATCACGCTATTAAACTTAGGGGTTAAATAAATTGGATAAAAACCCTAATGCGGGAAAGAGACCATAAGAAACAAAATTGACATTTGCAATTGAGAATTTGACAAATGTAAACAATAAAATAAAGTTTACATAATATCATGCGGATAAAGACGCAAGCAAACAGATATAGATCGAGTAGTGTGCACCTCCATATAAGCTCATCGGAATCAAAGCGAGAATAAACAGTTGTGCGATAGTTTAGCCAAAGGTGCGCGCTCGCTCTTACATAGGTATTTACAAAATATGGTTTTACAATGCAACAAATATTTTACATTTTGGAATTCCATCGACTTAATGCATCATTAATGTTTAATTAAATTTGAATAGATTCAAATCGTCTACCAATCAATCTGTTAAAGTATTTGAACGTGTCATAAATCAAGTTACATTATGCGATGGCCTCCTTACATTGTTTAACAATCTTAGCTAACTGTGATCTCATCTCAAACATACGCTTAAAACCAATCAGCGAATTATAAACTAGCTGTTCGCGTGCGGCTTCATCCGCGTGAAATTATAAAAACTTTATTTTATTGTTCACATTTGTCAAACTATCAATTGCAAATGTCAAAATGACATGACATGATGACAAACCATGGCAATCTTGCTTCCTTGATGTTGGCAGCAACTTATGGTCTCTTTCCTACATTAGGGTTTTTGTCCATATTTACTCCCTAAGTTTAATGGCGTGAAAATATATAGCCTAAAGCGTGACGTAGATGTAGGGCTTTTTATTAAAAAAATAATTATTCAAAAATATGCTGTAATTGCTGATATCTTAGGCAACAAAGAAGTGTCTGTTTACGCTTTATTATATTAGTATAAATGCGAAAGTTCAGATGGATGTTTGTTAAGGTTTTGTAGCCTAAAATGCTGAACGGATCTCGATGTTTGGCATAGTTGTAGAATAGACAGGAAGAACACGGGCTATTCACTGTTTTTTTAATTTAGCATGGACGGATTCGCCTGCGAAAGCTAGTCTTTAATGATTTTTTGGTTAGCTAAGACCTTTTTTATCAATAGCAATAATTGAAAAACTTGATCTATGATTTAGTTTTAATCTATCTTTAAATTTCCCATCAATACACATAATCTAAAATAACACAATCGATATTAGAAGTATGGAACATTCTAGAATATTTCTAGATGTAAATTACCAAGTGTTGCGGTGTTCATTATAATTGCTGGTAAATAAAATCTTTTTTTAAAATACGTGTACAACTTTTGAACGACTTTTAACCGTTTAAGCATTTTAAATTCCAGAATTAAAAAACAACTTCTGAAGAATTATGTTTACTTAGTTGCGCCAATGTGTCATTCCACCACCACCCAGCATTCTAAGCTGAGCGAGGACCCAATCCGGTCAGCATAACAATACTTTTTATAATGTTTTATTTAATTTTTTTTTCCTTTTTTACTTCATTACTGTCTCATGTTTGTTTTTCTTTTGTTATTTATTATTGTGTTGTGTGTTGTCCAGGATTAAATGTTATTTTATTTATTTATTTATTTATTATTATTAATTATTTCTTAACGCATTAAGTTATTATCAAACCGTAGTTATTGCTTTAAAATTGCGGCCTTAAGTGCGCACACCTTTGAAACTATCGCACAACAGAGACTAAACAGTCTCCCTTTGATGAGCTTATATGGAGGTGACACTACTCGATGTTTAGTTGCGCAAACAGTTGAATTGGCTGCGAAACAATCGACAATCGCACAACAGTTGTGCGATTGTTTAGTCAAAGGTGCCCGCTCTTACAATTGATGTTTTTATCGATTTTTCTTCTGTATTATAACTATATCCTAGTATCACAAAACATAATAAACCTATATTTGCTAGCAATTATTACAAAAAATCTTTGAGAAAACGATTCTACAGGCAATCTTGTACATACAATATAACAGGAATTAATTAACAGTTCTTAATAATTTCATTATTCAACAAACAGTTGAAGTTATTCAATAAAAGTATAAAAAACCTTTTATGCACATTCGTATGGTGTTTATCAAGTCATTTGTGCGGAAAACATCTTCATCACAAGCACGTCTTATTACTAATGATAAATGATTAAAAACGATATTTAATTATTAATATCAATGATCCTTTAAAACTGGACAAAAACAAACGTTATAAAATATACGTTTTAGCCGGAACTGTACATGAATGAATTATAATACTAAGAATTAACTAAGAAAATAAAAAAACGGTACAATCAGGACCTCTATGTCTTGTACCAAGTACTGCACATGAACACATATAATTGTAGAGACTCGGATGGTTTAGCCAACTCACTATACGTCCCCATTGAGGGGCTTGGAGCCTACCCTAAGTTAGGGTGACTAGGCATTGTCAATCACACTGGCCCAGCGGGTTCGTTGACTTCACACCTATCTTTGAATTTCTTCGCCGATATGTGCAGGCTTCACGATGTTTTCCTTCACCGTAAGAACGTCGGGTAAATTATGTATATTTCCAAAAATCGAAAATCACATTGGTACAGCGGGATTCGATCTCGGAACCTGTGGATTACAAGTCAAGTGATCAAACCCCAGAGCGACGATGCTTCTGCTAGAGTACAGTCGCGGGAATCCGTGGTGTTCTACTTAAGGAAAATTGCCTTGTTCATTGGAACAAGACAAATTCTTCTATACAAATAAGTAATTAGACAGCAGCGAATACAAACGAAGGGAGAATAATAAAAATAAGCCAGCCGTGTGTCACTAACCGACTTTTCATACAGTTACAATTATAATCTGCACTGAATTGGTTTTTGTTCAGAGTCTCGTTTTAATATGTTCATACGCTTGTAGCTTGCAACACTAACACTGCCGGTATCCCCGACTGTACCTTATTGTACACTAAGAACGCATTTAAGTGTCCATATACTTCTAGAGTATTTTTTTTTAATTAAGAATGATTTCTCACTCTTCTCTAATAATAGTGACATTCGAAAAAACAATCTCAAATTAGATGTATTCCTAACTAGTCTATCGAGTTGGAAAATATGAAAATAAAAGCGATACATCGGTCAATCTAAAGTTCATATCCATCTATCATAAACGACATTATAGCAAAAAAACCCTAAACATGACAACTGGTAGATTGGATGCAAGTTTTTATTACTTATTGTTATTAATGGTATCTGATTTCAAATTATCTGAGAGCTTATTACGAATATTCGTGTATCCGTTTTCGTAACGAAATCGACAAGTACTAGAGCGCGTATACCTTTGACTAAACTATCGCACAACTGTGTAGTTGCTTTGATTCCTCTGAGCTTATATGGAGATGCACACTACTCGATTTTTTAGTTGTGCAACTAAACAGTTGAATTGACTGCAAACAATCGACAATCGCACAATATTTGTGCGATTGTTTAGTCAAAGTTGTGCGCCCGCTCTTAGAGTTGTGCAGCGCTCCTACCGGACGTAAAATACACCAACAAATCTCATATGATGACCTATTATAGTCTATTAGCTTTCGCCCGCGACTCCGACCGCGTGAAATTAAAAAACAAAAGTGAGTAGCCTAAGTGTTCTTCCAGATTATCCTCTACATCTGAACCAAATTTCATCGAAATCCTTTCAGCCGTTTAGGCTACAAATTCTAACAAACATCCATCCATCTGTTTAATAGTGGACTGTATATCTTGTTTATAAATAAATGATAGGCCGGTCGATTGGATGATATATTAGTTAAAATAGTTACAAGTTGAAATTGATTAAGTCTTGTCTTGTGGTCGATCGGAGCGGAACTGGCCGGGCGCGGTGTAAGGGCGCGCGGGGGACGGACCGCTGAAAGGGCCCCTCTGCGCCTCTTCCCCGCCGGTGTTGCAGTAGGACTCACCACCATCTAAGTGTTCACATTTATCTATGCGACAGTCTATTGTCAATCAGAACTTTCACTAATATCTTGTCTTGATAATATCAAATTAACTCGGATCCATATTAAGTGAAAGGGAATTAACAACTGTTATATCATTGTGCTTTTAAGCGATAATTTCGCACGAATGGACATTAAAACATAATATGGGCTGTCACCCGCGACTTAGTCTTAATAAAATTTTAGAAACATTTTTTATTCTATGCCATATTACAGCGAGATCCGTTGAACCGTTATCGATTCCTTCTAATCTATCTATATATCTATATTCTATATCTATATATAGTATTTCTATATATATAAAAGTAAGTCGTGTTAGTTACACTATTTATAACTCAAGAACGGCTTTACCGATATGGCTGAAAGTTGGTGCGGAGGTAGCTTAGAGCCAGGAGACGGACATAGGATACTATTTATTCCGTTCGACAGCAATGGATGGATGGATGTTTGTTACAGTTTGTAGCCTAAACGGGTAAACGGATTTCGATGAAATTTGGTATAGACATGGAGTATAGTCTGGAAGAATGCATATCCTACTCACTTTGTTTTTTTTATTCCACGCGGACGGAGTCGCGGGCGAAAGCTAGTAGATAAATAAAATAAAAAAAATAATGTAATGTAATAAAATGTCAAAACAATTTATGTAACGTTAATTATCTGAATAAACACTTATTATTATTACTGTCTAGTGCTTTCGAGATATTCCTGTCTTTACTTCTTACAAACATCTAGATCTAGACATTCTGTAGTTACATGGCAGTAATAAAACCATCATTACGAATTTTAATAGTAAGATACGAAAAAAGATCGCCTTAAATGTTCTTCAGTTATTATTTAATAATGTATGAAGTCACGGGAAAAGTCACCATATCTAAATGACGTCAAAAAAACCATATCACGTGGTTAAAAGATAATAAAAACTTACGATGTATTTACCGTTGTTATGATGCGATAAAAATCGTTAATTGTCGATTTGTTCTTTCTCTAAAACAATTTTCAATCAATGGAAATTGTTATTTGTTGATAATTGAGTAATCAAATATATTTATGTATATTTATTTAGTTTTATAGATTAATAATAAAGTTAAAACTTCAACTGCCAACAGCATTGTATAATTTTGATTACTAGTTCAAATATTTCACTATTTTTACTATTGTATTGTCTACAAAAAACATTTTTACACTAAAAACAATCATGCCCATAATCATCATCACCAGCTCATTAAACGTCCCCACTGAGGGACTCGGAGCTTACCCTATTAGGGTGACTAGGCCATAGTCAACCA
>LD688989.1:6000570-6015073 GCA_003118335.3 Papilio memnon
TATGACATTATTAAAAAAAAACTCCATCTTTAGGGTTAAGTAATACTGTCATTTAGAACTGAGCGTTTGTAACTCAACATAAAACCTTACAATTCACAGTACCTGAGCAATGACTTGTGTATACACGAACCGTTATCTTACACTTGTAACCGTGTGCCATCGATTTTGCGTTGCATTAGAAATCGTTGCGCCAGTGAAAGCCGCGGGTGACGGCCTGACATGACAGTAAACTCTAACGACCTTCATAAATTATTTGATTACATGAAAACTACTTTATTTTTTAAACTAACCTAACGCCTTGAAATATGAATGGTTTGTGACATTATTAAATAGGGAAATTACCTTTATCCTTTAATATTAAATTAACTTTTTCTACATTAAGGCGTGTTAGTGGCCAGTATGCCAACTCTTTAGCAAAATGCAATCTTGTCTACCAAAGAGATCGGATATTTGATTCTACACTCAACACTTAGCATACTAGGATACGTCCTCATAAGAGTCGTAACATAACATCGATTATTCTCACCATTATGTACTTAAGCGTTTAATAATCTACTCAAGTGATAACTATAACATTACAAGACACATCTTCATAACTTGAAATGACGCATATCATGCATAAGACAATAGAGTTCATTCACACGGACACACGCATAAGCACAGCAAACATCGTTACATATATACTGTATTTGTCGATGCAAATATCTATATAGAAATAGACACAAAGTAAACCTATATAAATAGACATCTTGCATCATCATCACCAGCTCACTACACGTCCCTACCGAGATGCTCGGAGCCTACCCTAACTTAGGGCGACAAGGCCATGGTCAACCACGCTGGCCAAGTGCGGGTTGGTTGACTTCACACATATCTTTGAATTTCTTCGCCTATATGTGCAGGCATCACGATGATTTCCTTCACCGTAAGAAGGTCGGGTAAATTATGTACATATGAAAATTCGAAAAATCGAAAATCACATTGGTACATGGAGGGATTCGAACTCAAGACCTGTAGATTACAAGTCAAGTGCTTAAACCACTGAGCCACCGACGCTCTACATCTTGCATATATTCATTTAAATATTTCCTACATCACTAAGTTTTCATTTGTAATGAGACATTACGACGCGGCTTCGCCCGCGTGGCATATGCCTATGCACCAAAAATCTACAATCAGATCATTATCGAATTTCATTCATAAGACAGTGCCCTCAACTCTTCTCGATAAATTCAAGCGATTTAACTATTTTCATCATAATGGTATTATAACTATACGGTCGAAATTGTTTTGTATTGTAATTTAATCTTATTATTGTCGCATCAGGGTCGTCGGAGCGTTACGTAAGGCCATGGACAAGTCACGCGTCGACGCGTGGGAAAGGAGTCCTTCGAGGATTCGAATGTCCCTCCTAACTTATATGGACTTTTATATGGAGTTAAATGTACAGTCAGCTGCATAAATGTATAAGTATTATAAAAAAGCTTCTAAAACTAATGCATCTTTTGTTTAAAAAATGTATGCTTCCAACCAAAATAAACGTTATTGACGAATAAATGCAAGCATTAATTTTGAACCTGACAGCGTATACAAGTTTTTTACATGTATTTATTTGTGCAGCTGACTGTACTTTGGCGTATATTTAGCAACAGAGGAATTGCGAATGATCACCTTTTTGGAATTCACGTTCATACAGATTTTAAAAATATAATATTATAGTAAACCTAGCCAAGAACCTTGTAAGGGAACCTCGACGTGTAGATGTCAGAATTACCGAGTTATTATTTTAAACAAGTTATTCATACCTTGTTTCACATAACGATGTAAAACCAAAACAATCAGGTAAACAAACCGGATAACTGATCGAAAACTTCCCGCCATTGTGCTAACGAAGCGTAGCGGAAAAGTTACAAGTATATCAATAATAACGCTAAACAAAACACTGTTTTATAATTACTGCTAATTTGTTTTTTTAAAGCGAAATGTTTCAAACCAGTAGCAGTGGCACAAGGGACAGACGACGAAAAGAAAAATCAGTAACTTGAAAGATTTTCAATAAATCAACTAGTTTTCATACTTTAAGCTGCAATTGTATAACCCACTATCTGTTCCCATGCAGCTTCATCGGCATGAAATTATAACAACTTTATTGTTTTCATTTGTCAAAATTCAAATTACAACGAAAGCCTTTGACATATAATGACATGACCTTGCTTCCTTAATGTTGGCAGCTTGTAGTTTATGGTCCCTTTCCCACATGAAGTTTCTTTTTCAATTTATTTACCCCCAAAGTTTTAATAGCGTAACAATATATAGCTTAAAGCATATTGTCAGTGTAGGGCTTTTTATTAAAGACAGAATTATTAAAAAAATCACTGTAATTCCTGACATCTTACGCCACGAAGTAGTGTGTGTTTACGCTTTATTATGTTACTAGCTGTTCCCGAGCGGCTTCATCGGCGTGAAATTATAAAAACTTTATGTTATTATTTACATTTGTGACATTCTCAATTGCAAATGTCAAATGCACGAATGACAACGATGGCAATTTTGCTTCCTTGATGTTGGCAGAAACTTATGGTCTTTTTCCCACATTAGGGTTTTTATCCAATTCATTTACCCCCTAAGTTTAATAGCGTGAAAATATATAGCCTAAAGTGTGTCGTAAGTGTAGGGGTTTTTAGTAAAAAAGAATTATTCAAAAATATTCTGTAATTGCTGACATCTTACGCCACGAAGTAGTGTGTGTTTACGCTTTATTATATTAGTATAGAAGTATAAATTACCCAAAATTAAATTATTAAACTAGATTATTTTGTAAGTTTATTTTCGACAGAAAAAAATATATGGAATGTATAAAACACCTGTTCCATTTAGTTATTAAATAAAGATAAATAAAGTATGTAGACAAAACACTCAAATAGATATGAAATATGTATTCCATTATTATTATTGCAACATATTGTACAGATTTAGTGTAGATTTAATTGTCTATAGTATCATTCTATTGTTATATGTTCTCTTTGTTTTAAATATTTAATGTCTCTTAAAAATTATAATGGTGGGTTTGGGCTAGTGATAGTTACATTAAGGGATAAAAAAATATTAATTATAATAATAAATGCGAAAGTTTATATGGATGGATGGATGTTTGTTAGAGTTTGTAGCCTAAAATTTGGTATAGATGTAGACGATAATCTGGAAGAACACATAGGTTACTCGCTTTTGTTTTTTTTAATTACACTTGGAGGGAGTCGCATGCGAAAGCTAGTATTATAATAAAATGATCACCACAGTGATTTATAAATAAATTCAATACAAACTTTATAGAGGAAACATTTGTATTTTTGTATGTCATTAATAAACTAAAAAACTATTGGACTGATTTAAAAAGTTCTTTTACCAATAGAAAGCTTTATCATTGAGTAACATAGATTAAATTAATAGCGGACAGACGATGTCGCGGACTATAACTATTGTTAGAATAAACTCACCTCTTTATCAGCAATTCTTAAATCTTCCAAACTCTTACTGCAGTTTTCTTTAAATCTCCAACTACTTAAATTTCCATATTCATTCTTTTTAATAATCGGTACATCACAATCTCCGACATAAGGCTCGTCGTAAATAGGTTCCTCATCTACCGGATAACTTAATTTATTTCTATAATCAGACTTAAGATAACTTATAAAGTTACATTGATTCTCTTTCTCTTCAACAAGATCGTTACATTTGCAGCTCAAGTAACATTTAAAACCATCACTTGAATGGCATTTACTGCATTCGTTTGGGCTTTTATCAAAAGTGGTAAGATGTGGTTTGCTGTCATCACCAGTATCAGTACGAAAGTGTGCTGAATCTCGGTTTATAGAACCTGTACTCAATCTAGTGTACGGCAAGCTTAATGTTGACTGGTTATTTACTAAGGCACAGTTTAACGATGTAAAACACTTTATAGGGTTAAGAATGTGTTGATTGGCCATTAGTGACCGTTGTGCGATATCAAGGACTTCTGTACATAAGTAATGTATCTCCCTAGGCTTTGTTTTACTCAAATCTGTCTCTGCAACATCGTAAATATGTTTATTAGATTGATTTTGGGCTTCCTTTTTCTGTAATGCTTTCTCAAGTTTTTCAATCATCTTTTTAGTATCTTTTCTCTGCTTTTCAGGAGATTCAGGTTGAGGTACCGCGGTAGCTTCTGGGATTGGAGCAGCGAATACACGAGGTGGTTTCTTAGGTGGAGGACCTGCGGGTAGTGGTTGTTTAAGTGCCTTTTTAAGGGTATCGGTTAAAACTAAGTGAGGGTTCTTACGTTCCAGCTTCATTGTCTCACTGGATGCACAAAGATCGTTCATTGATTCCAAATTTGTTTGATCATTGTTAACCGCATTTTCAGGTTCATTAATGTTATTTTTTATTTCTGGCACATTATGTGTTTGAGTTATATCAGGTTTTTCATAGTGAGACATGAGTTGCTTAATTTTACTACACTTTTCCTCCTCCAAATTTTCAGTTTCAGAACTTACACCACTATCCGTCATAGCATCCTGTTTGTTATCAACCTCTTTCTTTTTAACAACTTTAGCATACTGATCCAATATATGCTTCGGGACTTGGGAATCAGGTATAGAATTGCCACCAGTTCTAACCATTTTAATTTCACCGACAAATATTTCATTGTTAACTTTGAAATTTTCTTTTTTCATTTGATCCTCCAACAAGTTCCCGAGACGTCTCAATCTATCTTTACTAAGTTTCTTATCACCCATTTTTAATGTGAAATCTCCAGATTCTGACCTACCGTTGCAACTTCCATGCCTTTTGGGTGTGTCATTGATTTTCTGGCTCCTGTCACAACGGAACGCGTGACTTCTGTGCAGTTTCTTTCCAGGATCGCTAGTTTGTCTAGATAATAATTTCTTCGTATCACCAGACGTCCTTTTTACTTCACTGTACAAATAGCTGTGGTTAGGTTTAGGCGATATATCGTCACTAGAGTCTGAATCAGCGCAATTGCTTTTTTCCTTAAACGATATTTCATTTCGCTCAATTATGTTTCCTTTAAAGATATTTTCACTGCCTACCTCGCTGACCTTAGTTTGTATGCACAGCTGCTTTGGAACGACTCGTTTACGAACGACCGGCACGGTTTCGACGTTCAAATTTTCAAATTTACTTTTTATCGCTTGCACTCTGTTGGACGATATCATTATTTTGGATCAACGAACATGTTTAAGCACTAAATTTCACTACGCGTTCAACAATAAACACGCAATTCGTGTCAATCCTTATCACAGGATTATTCGTTAACTTACACAAAGACACTTCAACAAGTGAACATGTTTATATTTCGGTAAAAGAAAATTAATTTTACTGTCGTTTATTTCAAATATTAACTCAAAACATGCACTGATATACACTTCGACTATGACCGCGTTATACACCTGTTTAACGTTTCTTTTTTAATATTTATAAAAGTAATAAAAACAGACAAAAGTTCAATTCCTGTTGAATTTAAAACAATCGACTGGTTAAGGTAACCGTGCAAAGTTGCAACACCTGCGTCCGTACCACGGTGGATTGTTATTTTTCTCGACTCCGATATTTTGAAACACGAACACGAATCACTTGACAGAAAGTTTACATAAACAAGTTTTCCGCTCGACTCTGTCACTCATGATAGACAAAGAGAGCAGAATAGTGATACCATACTAAAAATAACAATTCCTACCGATTTAATTTAAAACAATGGTAACTTTTAAACGGTAAAATTAAATTACTCGAGGTAACTCCATTTTATTAGAAATTGCGTTAATAGACTTAGTTTAGTTGCAGTTACGATTTAGTTTTTGTCTATTCATCCATTTAGCTTGTCATCGTGTACTGGACATAGGTTTTCACCATTGTTTTCCTTAAGTTGAAAGCCAAAATCAAATAAAACAACTATAATGGGATACAATTTATTAGAATTAACAAAAACGTTACATTTATCAAATGTACTAATCATTTAACTTAACAATTATTCGAATAAAGCTTACTTTCGGATACATTCACTTTCGTTTGAGAATTATAACTTGTCTTTAGATAAGTCATTATGTTAAAAAGGGTTTTTATGAAAAGCTTTATGACCAGAGTATTATTACAGATTCACATTTAATTAATAACCAGTAATGATCATGCCTTTTTCAACTTGATCAGCCTTTTCCTTGCCAGTCAGCAATTCAATCAGTTTCAATCCAAACCAGTAAGCGGTACCAGGACCCTGAATAAAAAGAAAAATTAATGATTATCAAAATTACAAATGAGATTTTTATCTATGGTTAAATTCCTTTTTAACTAGCAACACTTACTCTGCTGGTGACAATGTTGTCATCAACAACAACCTTTTCTCCCTCAACATATGTATAATCTCCAGTGATCTTATCTTTAGTTGTAGGGTATGATGTTAATTTCTTTCCTTTAGCAACACCATGAGCTACAAATGCTGTCGGAGCTGTGGAAAAGAAAAATTACCTACTGAACTAAAGAATCTTTAAGATTTTCTTTAATCTCATTTTCCTTTAAATCTAAACTTAATATCTGATTTACATTTTTGAGTGTGGAAACAAAAGATCTTAACTTATATTATTTATAATATTTTAACTTTTTAAATTTGAGGCAAAAATAACTTCTATCCTAAGGAAAAGTTAACTCTAATAAATTAAACTGAAAATGAAATTAATGATGAGATTATTTATAATCTGTATTATTGTCCCATATCATAATCTTACTAATATTATAAATGTGAAAGTTTAGATGGATGGATGGATGGATGTTTGTTAGAGTTTGTAGCCTAAACGGCTGAACGGATCTGGATGAAATTTGGCATAGATGTAGAATGTAGTCTGGAAGAACACATAGGCTACTTACTTTTGTTTTTTTTAATTACACGCGGACGGAGTCGCGGGCGAAAGCTAGTTAAATAATAATTTAGACATACCAGCACAAATAGCAGCTACAATCTTGCCATTTTTCTCATGATCCTTCAAAAGAGTACCAACAACGCTAGACTTGGAAAGACGCTCAGAGCCCTCTAAACCACCAGGGAGTATCACCTAAAATATTTAAAAATTATAGTCTAACCAAGAGCATAAGAATCTTAGCATGCGGTATGTTAATCTCCTTTGGCACCTTTCTATTATAATATGTCCAAAAAAATGTTTGCTTTTTTCACAAAATGATGAGGGTTCCCAATTCCTGGTAAACCTATACAATAGATTTATAAGTGTTATGTATGCGTGTACTTTGCTTAAAAAGGAATGGTCGGCTGCGCCCGACAACAGCGTCTATGTGACGTCAATAAACCAGTCTGCACTAAGCAAGCGCTGTTTAAATTACTCCTCCACATATCTATCAATAAGCTTAAGATAATTGGAAGTGACTTTCCTGTATAAGTGACACAATAAAAAACCTTACCGCATCAAACTGAGGGTTCTCCGCCAATGCATCTGATAATGACTTATCCGGTACAAGAGTGATCTGACGGGAGCACAAGACAGGTGCATTACTGTCCAGGCCCGCCAATGTTACTGTTACCTGCAAAATTTCTTGAAATGTTTAGATGGATGGATGGATGTTAAGAGTTTGTAGCCTTAACTGCTGAACTGATCTCGATGAAATTTGGCACAGATGTAGAGGATAGTTTGAAAGAACATATAAGTTATTTATGCTATTAGCGGATTAAAGCTAGACTACTATAAAAATAACATTGAGTAAAGTTGTAAAATGAGTTTGTGTATATTGGTAGACCTTTTTAACATAATAAATTCGATGTTAAACCATTTGAGTATAATATTAAAAGATAGATTATTCTGCCCTAAAGTGTCATAGATGTCAATAAATGATAAAAAAATTTCCCACCCCTCCTCTACGAAGCATATCGACGGTTATAACGGTCTCCATCTCTTCGGCGCCCTGCGCTAAGATTACGAGAGCCGATTTAGACATTCTTCCCGTTATATGAAGAGATCTGCAAATTGATAGTAAACCAAATTAAAGGAAAGTCGTAACTTATTTCAATTGGTTATGTATAAGTACTAAGATCTTAATGTTACTATATTGGGTACGTGTAGTTTTGAACTACGAATAAGCCGGGTTATCTAGACATAGATATTATGTAAAACAATTAAAAGCCACTATAAGCTGTTGTTTCAATTCACCTGTTATTTTCCAAAGGTTGTTTTCTCGACTGGTATTTACTAATTTTATTCTCAAATTGAGTATTTAATATTCTTGAGAAAGTCGATGATAATGTCGATCTTTTAAAAATGGAAAACATTGAAATTGACAAAACAGGTCACCCTGTCATTGTCACTGTCACCATTGATAAAAATCAAAGAGTATTCATAAAACAGAAAACTAAGTTGGAATGCGAGAAGTTTCTTTCTATTTATTTTTCTTGTTAAAAGCCATAATTTTTGTGATAAACAAAATTAAAATTCTTAACCAAAATGAACTTAAGAAGTAGTCCCATCCTTATTCAAAATTAACGTTTATTCCGTAGGAAAAGGAAGTGCTTTACATATTTAATCTTTGCCTGCTAACAAAAACCATCAACAACATTGCAACCGACAGATGTTCGTTGACGGCTTTTCTGTTTTGTCTATGAACAGCTTCCTTTCCATACATAACGTCAGTGGTACAAAAAAAACTGTTCTTTTTGTTTTATTAATTTTATGATTAAACTTGACCTTTTGATTGTGAATCATGTAATTTTATAGTTTCTAGTCTGGTCGTAGTTTTTTTCTTGCATTTTATGTGTTACTTTTGTGTTAGTTTAGTGTGTAAATATTGCAGTGAGGTTAGAAGCTGGTCATTTTTATCACTAACTGATTTTTTTTATACTGAGTTAATTCAGAGGATAACATGGATTTTGTTAAAAGAGAAGATCCTAATGTACTTGATGAAGAAAGTTACAAAGTTTATATAGAAAGTGTAAGTATTTTAAAAAGTTTCTTTGGTAATATTTTCTAATACTTTTTAAAATTCATCAAAACGCTGAGTGATTATTACGCTAACTTACTTTTTAAAACCAGTCAATGTAATGATTTATTTTCTTTTTTTTATTTATTTAAAACTTTCATTTTTTTGATAACAGTTTTTGTTATCAGTACGCAACATGTTTTAATTCTAAGTTAATTCTAATAGAATAATAAAAATTAAGGAATATGTTAAAAAGAGATGCTTAAGAAGTACACTTTTATTTAAGTTATGTTTGGACCTTTTGTCTAAATTTATAACTTATTAAAAAATCACAAATTGCAATAAAGGTATAGTATTATTAACTATAAAGTTAATTAGTGCTCTTTCACTTAGTAAACATAAAGTGTAGTTAAATAAATTAGATATCTACTATCTTTCGCCCGCAACTCCGTCCGCGTGGAGTTAAATAAAACAAAAGTGAGTAGCCTATGGGTTCTTCCAGACTATCCTCCACATCTATACCAAATTTCATAGAAATCGGTTCAGCCGTTTAGGCTATAAACTCTAACAAACATCCATACAACTAAACTTTCACATTTATAATATTAGTATGATTGTGAATCAAAAAGGACAACAACTGCTAAAAAGTAAGGTAAATATTTGAACTAAGATAAATCTCAAGTAGTAGTAGTAGGGGCTACGGTTTCCGCAACTCCACGGCTAGCGCGTATTTTGCGTGAGATAATTCTCAAATTTAAACATGAAAGAACAATGCCTATTTTACTGCAAGGTACCTCAAAACTAAGGTAATAACATGTTTCATGACATCTTAATGGCAGTGGGAACGGGGATTAAGATGTCTTATAGTTGAGTGGTATAATAATATATAAAACTGCAATACGTTTTACAATTTTTTTGCAACCAGGCAAGTGGATTTTAGTAAATTGAAGCTACAACTTAGTGTGCTTAGTTTTGTACTCCTCAATTGTTTTTTTTTAAATATTATGACACACATTTTAAATAAGAAAATAAGGAGTAAAAGGTTAGCGTGGTATGGGCATGTTATGAGGGATGAATCGCATGTAACAAGGAGGTTAGTTATGAATATGGAGGTACACCGGTAGAGGTAGACCTAGAAAGAGATGGATGGATTACGTGAAAGGTGACATGATCAAGAAGGGAGTGATGACTGAGACGACGGATGACAGAGTTATTTGGAGGACGAAAACCCGGTGCGCCGACGCTACGGGAGTAGGAGACGATGATGACACATTTTATCACACATCAGAAAAAGAAAATTGTATTAAAAAATAGAAGTATTAAAAAATATACCTTATGTAATAATTAACAAAATTGAGTTTATCTAACAATGATTTGCATTTTTTGTCACTTGATAATTAATTATATGGTGAAATATTTAAAATTGAATTATACTTTCATTAACTCAAAAATATTTAAAAAAAAAAGAAAATATATTCAAATGTTTAGGATATCATACCATTAAGATAAAAAAAATGTGTTTAATATATTGTGAGGCGAATAAACAAAACCCATGAACAGCATATAGCCTATGTTTAACCAACAGAGAAGGGGATACACAGAAAGAGGACATTTCTGCTACCTGTGCATCCTTTCCATCAAATCCACTGCCCCTCCCACCTCTTCCTTATAACAGAAGGATGGGGAAGGTCATAAGGAATTTCTATGGTGGGAAATATATTCTCTCTACTGGTTTCTATTCTTTATTACATGCTCTTCATGCTCCCGACCTATTCTATTGCTGTAATTGTATATAATAATTTATCTTTGGTAGTATTTCAGATAAAAAAAACTTTGCCACAATCAAGTTTTTATATAATGTTTATTACAAAAATAGTAGTACAACAAAGTATTTTTTGCTTAAAATTTTTTTTTTATTTTTTATGACAATCACTGAAAAAAACAAAAAAAAATCATAGAGGTGAAAATATCGCCTCTAACTTATAAAGGATTAAAATGTTTTCCTAAGATAACCTAAAGTACTTAATTTTAAATTATCAAGAAATATTCCATGTAAAGTACTACAAGAATAGCTATATGTAAGATATTATACAAATTTTATTATTACAGTTTCAGAAAACGCATCAAGTCGATGTATCCGATTACCATACGCCGATATCTATTGAGCAGCTGCATCAGGCAATGCAGTCATCTCTCAACGCAAGCTCCATCGTGCATAACTTCCAGCTCTCACCGCGACAAATGTCCACCCTCATGTTAAAATCCAACCATTTAAGTAGAAGTTTGAACTTTACCGATCTACCGTCCCATTTACCGAGAAACCTAACCTCTGATATGGATCTAGTACATAATCTAGCCAACGATTTGCCACATAACCGACACGATGATCTACTAAACGGTAATCTAGCACGTAACCTTGAAATGAGAAGTATAAACGATTTAGAATTACAAGCCAGTTTAACACAAACATTAGTCCAAAATATAAATGAACAAGAATTAGCTAGGAATATGAGTATAGAGATGGGTAGAATTAATGATGTTTTACCTCAAAATATCGGTAGAAGTGAACCGATGCCTCATGATTTGGGACACGAAATAGACTTATCACATCATTTGAATCGACAAAACATCGAACAGGATGTGTTGATGAGTCAGAATGGGAGACGGACCCCATTGATCCAGTCAGTACAAGATGGGCACATACTTGAACAAAATTTAGTCCAAAGGTTGGAACAAAATTTAACCCAAAGGTTGGACCAAACATTGGGACACAGGCTAGAACATAAGATGGACTTGAATTTGCATGAAACCAACCAACGGCATGAGGGAGGAGAACATTTGTTACCAATGCCGTTTCATATCAAATCTGAACAAGAGGATGATGGTTATTTTTACGAAAGTATTAACCATGGTATAAACAATAACGCAATAAATGGTAAGTTGCATCAAATTTAAAGGAAATCGCGAATTTTCAATCTAACTAATAATAAAAATGCAAAAAATTAAATGTATGGATGTTTGTTAGAGTTTGTAGCCTATACTGCTTAATGGATCTCAATGAAATTTATTTTTGTATTTTAATTCAACGCGGACAAGTCGCGGGCGAAAGCTAGTTCATAAAACTTGCAGATTTTATGATATATATATTTAATAAATGACTTTTTTAATAATAAACATAGCCTATGTTACTCAGTGGTTACTGGTACAGTAAGAGGTACTTTCTTATAGGAAAAAATATTGGATATTTGTTAGAAGATATCACCAATGTAGAACTTAGTCAAAAACACATAATTACTTTTGTTTTTTAATTCCGCGCGGACGGAGTCGCGGGCAAAATCTATAGCTATAGCTGTTAGTATAAATATTATATAAAATTTACATCCGTGTCGATTTAATGAATAACATTGCAATTAGTGATTATTATAATGACATATAAATTATTCCAAAAAACTGCATTATATGACCGTGCTCAGACAACGTTTGTCCTATGAATATTTATTTGATACCGGTGAGAAAGGTCAGTGGCAGACTGGTTCCTAATATCACTCTGTAACCAAATGATCCAACTATCTATACTAATATTATAAAGAGAATAGATTTGTATATTTGTATGTATAATAACTCAAAAACTACTCAGTCAATTACTATAATTCTTTCACCGTTAAACTATGTTTTCACTGAGTAATATAGGCTATATTTTTTACTTTTTATAATTTGATATGGACGAAGTCGCGAGCAACAGCTAGTTCTATATCATACTGCATTTTCACACGATGTTTTTTTATCGCTTCATATTAATACGAAAAACCAGTCGAAGAAATGTCATTGATGTAACTTTATTCAAATCTATGTATGCACTTTTAAATATCATATATTCAAATTGAATTTATTTGTATTGCATCTAAACATAGCTAGTAAATTAGCTCTTTAACCTTCATCTGACCAGATTTTTGTTGCTTTAGTATTCGGAATACTAAATTATCTATATCAAACAAAACTATATCCATTTTAAAATGTTGTGCAAGAATTTCCTTATAGGTATTGTTCAAAACATTGTATGTGG
This sequence comes from Papilio memnon, assembly GCA_003118335.3. Taxonomy (NCBI): domain Eukaryota; kingdom Metazoa; phylum Arthropoda; class Insecta; order Lepidoptera; family Papilionidae; genus Papilio; species Papilio memnon. The sequence continues at coordinate 6,013,598 of LD688989.1, forward strand.
TTTTTATTTATTTTCAGGTCATATTTCCCTGCATCCAGAACATACGACTAACGCGACACTCCCACAAGAACATGCTTACACGATATACAATAATCATTTACCCATTTCCGCCTTAAATTCAATAGACCATTTATACTCTCGTCCGCAAAATTATGTACAAAATTACGCCACATCTAACATTAGTAGGGACAATCCACAAAATCTAGTCGTTCATAGACAATTTAACAACAGTCCTTATCCTGATGAGTATAAAAAATCTATCGAAGATGGCGATATTGGCGGGAAAATTGACATCTCCAAAAACGAAGAACCAAAAGAAAATCTAAAACCCACAGATCAAAATAAAATGTTTTACACAGAGTATAATCAAAATACCTACACAAATAATACAGAGAAAAACGAAAACGAACCGAATTCTAATAAATTATTCGACGAAGTTTCAATGAATATAAAAGGAGAGTACGTCTGTTTTAAATGCAATGAAGTGTTCCCATGCAAGCGTGGTTTGAGACAGCACGTCAAAACGTGCGTAGAGAACGGTGAAATGAACGAATTAGTTGAAAAATTGGGTAAATTTTGTTGCACTCAATGTTCGTATCGGTGTCAATCGCCCGCCATTTTGAAAATACACGAACGCACGCATACCGGTGAAAAACCTTACTCCTGTACTTTCTGTGATTACAAATCTGGCCAAAAGAACAACGTTGCTAAACACATCTTAGTACACATGAAGGAGAAACCGTTCAGATGTCAATATTGTGATTATAGATGCGCTCAGAAGAACAATCTTGTAGTCCACGAGCGAACCCACACAGGTTATAAACCATTCGCTTGCCCTTACTGTGATTACAGAACGGTTCAAAAACCTAATCTAGTGAAACATATGTATTTACACACGGATCAGAAACCGTTCAGTTGTGATATGTGCAGTTATCGATGTGTACAGAAAACTAACCTCACTAAACACAAACAGCGGCATATGAATGATAAGGAAGGTGATAAAGTTGAGATCAAAGGTCAAGTGAAGCCGTACAGACCGAGACAGAAGTCCGTCAAGTGTCCGCACTGCTCTTACAGATGTGTACAGAAGTCAAGTTTAGAAAAGCATTTACAATTCAAACATAATGAGTTAAATATTGAATTTGTGTCGGAATATAAGCAAAGTGTCAATCAAAAGTGTGACGATATCTGTGATGATGCAATACAAAATTTAAGTGTTAAAAAAGATGATCCCGTTTACGTTGATAATGTGTGTCAGGACAAAGCAATGGAGCCATTGAAAATACAGTCATAGTGTTAAGTTTTAATTGGGAATTTGTACATACTAGGTAAGTTGGATATGCATGTAAACCAAGATTTCTCAATTTGTATAGTAGGTTATACAATAGTTCAAAGGTTTATATAAGATTAAATATAGGGGCATGTCATTCAATTGGTAATAGTTGACTGTCATACATTGATATCCTGTCCATTATT
>LD688989.1:6040687-6055822 GCA_003118335.3 Papilio memnon
TAATATAATTAATGCATTTAAAAATACAGATATCCTAGGACACGTTAAATTGTGAAACCGCAGCCGCTACGGGCTAGCTCGTTGTTATTCTCGTCTCGTCTGCGGTCGAGTTAGCGAGGAGTGTATCAGTACGGGAGTGCCCCTACATTTGTTTAGTAAGTGCCTACTAAACGCTTACTGCTGTTTTATCCACTCGTAGTCGTTAGTATTATTATAATTTGATTGAAAAATCGGAAATTACGTCATAAAAATGTAAAAGTTTCATCGATCGATCAATGGTCAATAATAAAGTGTGTATTTCCGATACTTTATGACCATTAAATATGGTCCTTCGAGTCGGATATGCATCCGATTTATTTTAAATTATGATTGTAAATAAATTAAAATAAATCACTCAAAACCGTTTCACACCAAGATCAGTCTACATATTATAATTTAAGTAAAACGAAAGTATAATTAAAAAACAAGAATTGGCTAAAAGAATCCTTGCCACGGCAAGTTAAGTTAAATTCCGAAAATCATAGCAAACACTCTTCATCAAAATCTAACCCTGAATAATAATAACGATAAACCCCACCTGGGCAACAATCAGCCCGGACTCCGCAATAATTCGCCTACATTCCGCCCATTGGATAATCGAATCGAAGTTTCTCGAAACGATTTATCGCTCCCAACATCTCCGCTTACACTTTATAGCATTCGCGTAAAAAAGTACTCACTTCGAGTTATATAAACTTGTGCAAACTTTTTGATACACTTGTATAACACACCGTGTCCCTTATCTCAACTGCATAAAGTCCATTTCTGTGAAGATATCGGTTTTCCACGTGCAGTATGTTCTTGTACGGATCGGAATCGCGAGAATTTGAATTTGGAATATTAGAGCAATATGGCGTCCGATGACATGTTAATATGGGCCTTCGGGACCGAAATGCATAATTTTATATCGCTCCATGTGAATATTTGCGATTTCGGTTTGATATGTTACGTTATTTGATAAGCTTCCATAACAATATAGTACAAGATGTTGCTCGCGACTTCGCCCGCATAAAATTAAAAAAAATATAGCCTATGTTACTCACAGATAAATTACCTTTCCAACGGTGAAAGAATTTTCAAAATCGGCCTAGTAGTTTTTGAGTTATTTCAATACATACAAAAATACTAATCTTTCCTCTTTATAATATTAGTATAGATAAGTGTGTATACTTGCTACAGAAATTTCTTTTTACGCGTATTAGTAGATTAAACGGGAAATAAATGCCCAATGGAGAAAAAAACGTTGTAAAGCCTTTTCATTTATACCTACCGTACCCATAACTTCAAGAAATTTATGTAGGTTTCTGTGAAAGAATTTAGTGGTTTTTAAATTCAAGCAGTGGAAAAAAACAAATGAACGTATTTTGTATTTTTCATTCTTCGATTTAGGAAAATATTAACTATCCCTTAATAAAGATGTTTATTTAAAATTAAATTACTTCGAATTGATTAAAACTTTTTATAATTTGATCATATTGAAGTAATCAAACTTTTCAAATTTCGAACGATGTCAAATTTAATTAAAGAAAAAATATAATAACGGTCCGCGTTAACGCGCTGTTAATAACGTTCTATTGGCAATAACAATTTTCTCTATCCGACGCTACATCTTAATTCACTAGCAGAAAGTCACAATATGGCCGCCGACTTTTTCAATAAAACTGGCAACATCTGGCGGGACACTTAAGCGCGGGGGCGGGAGAGAGATGGCTACATACCGTTCGCAATTTGTAAGAAAGTGACAAAACGTTTGGGGGGTCCGAGAACGAAATTAATATGTCCTTTTCTTAACGCTTTCTTCGGACAAAAGTTGCTTTATTATTTTATTATTGATGTCGGCTCTATTTCTCTATTAATATATTTTTTTCATTGTCTCTTTAGCGAGCCATTAGGGTGTGATGTCGTGAGCATAGATAATAAAACCATTGTAATAAAGACCATACGCGGCTATCTTTAACTATCGTTTTAATACAAAACAAATAACTCAGAAGACACATAGTAGAATTGTTTTTATTTTTCTTATGTCTTTATACCTACTTAAGTATATAAATTAACTTAATAAAAATCACAACGAAATATTGCTTTGACTAAACTATCGCGCAACTGTTTAGTCGCGCTTTGATTCCTATGAGCTTATATGTAGGTGCGCGCAATACTCGATTTTTAATTGTGCAACTAAGCAGTTAAATTGTCTGCGAAAAACGACAATCGCACAACAGTTATGCAGTATTTTAGTCAAAGGTGTGCGTCCGCTGTTACGCGTTATTTTTTTTATTTCTAAGGCCATGATACAAACTTGTGCGTGACAAGCAATTGTCATCATTTTTTGACGTAAGTGATATTTCCATTGACAACGCTGAGCAGTAGTGAGGCCCATTAATAGCAGTAACAGAAAATGTCAATATTTTACATTATTATTTGAGGTAAAGCCAATATTATTTTTTTTATTTCGAGAAGTAATAAAAACATGATTGTTGTCTGCAACTACGTAAAAAGAAATACAAGATAAAAATAAGCCATTGCTACTTTCCATAAAAAGCGATCCAGCCGTTTCCGAGATTACCCGGAACAAACGAGGACAGATAGTATGATACACACAGACAAACATTTTAAAACTGTTTTTTTATAAGTAACGTAAATGCAAAGTACAGTCGAGAAAAATGACGGGGTACAACCCTAAAAGCATCTTTCGCTTGAACATTTTATGTCCTACTAGCTTTCGCCCGCGTCTACATCCGCGTGGAATTAAAAAAAAAGTGAGTAGCCTATGTGTTCTTCCAGACTATCCTCTACATCAATATCAAATTTCATCGAGATCCGTTCAGCCGTTATGTCTACAAAGTCTAACAAACATCCATCCATCTAAACTTTCGCATTTATAGTATTACTCGTAGTAAGAATAGAATCGCAATACACGGCGCTGTGTGTCCGGCCTCCTACCTCTCCACGTCACCGTGTACTCGGCTATATACATATCCACGGCGCCGTGTAGTTGGCATTGAATGTGTTAAATGTACCTTTACGAAAAAAAGGTCAGTGAGTGGTAGCTAATTGCTTTTTATTATTATCCAGTCATTTGCGAAACTCACTGCTACCTAATTGATTATTTCTAAGAACAGGAGGTGTTTGTCTTGATGCAAGCAACAAGACAATTTTTGTACAAGTGACACACCGCGGATTTCCGCGACTGTACATCGTGTACACTAAATATAAAACTAAATGATAACAAACCGACATTTCAATTCAATTTATCTAAATAACTAGAGGTAATGTAGAGTTTCTTTTCCATACTAATAAATCGCGATGATATTTATTCCCTGCATTAGCATTAGCGTTTTCTACAAATATTTATGTACAATTATTGACGAAGGCATTGTCGGTCGAATTGTCAACATTTGATTGCCATAGGCATATCACTAAAAACTTTACAAGTCTTTAAATAGATGAATAACGTTAAATTTGGAAAATGTTTACCGTTTAATTACGAATTATCGTTTGTTCTAAAAAAAACGTTTCATAATTTATACAGAAGACGACTTTTCATTTAAGAAAATATAAGGTAATGTTGTTTGCGAGTTGTCCGACGGATTGGAAATTGTATAATATCTTTTTATATATTTCGTAGCTTTCGCCCTCGAATCCGTCCGCGTGGAATAAAAAAGTGAGTAGCCCATGTGTTCTTCCAGACTATCCTTTACATCTGTACCAAATTTCATCGAAATCCGTTCAGTAGTTTAGGCTACAAACTCTAACAAACATCCATCTAAACTTTCACGTTAATAATATTAGTATAATAATTAGCCTATACCCATAGTCTGATAAAAGCAGTCATAAATCTATCTCAGACGAGATTCTAGACGTGTCTAAACAATTTAAAGTTTCATATCGCAAAAAACTTATTTCAAATGATAACATTACAATTGAAAGAGATTCTATGCGTCTATTTATCAGATGTATTAGTTTAGTTAATTATAATTACTCAAGTAAACTAATTCCCGACGTTGTTGCAATCAAGGAAAACATTATGCAATCTGCACATATTTGCGAAATACAAATATATGTGAAGTCAACACGCAGTGGGTCAGCATTGAGGATGACCTAGTCACTTCTAACTTTAGGGTAGACATCGAGCCCTTAGTGGGGACGTATAGCTGATGAAGTGAAATAATTCGCATTCTAAATGAGCGATAGATGGACTTCTCGGGTTTTCTGATCATTCCTACAAATTCTCAGCTCTATGCTAATTATTGTATCTTTAAAACTTTAATGTCTCTGAGTGTGATATAAAACTGTAATAAAGACTACATACCATTAATACTGGTATTCCTTGTCGTGTCCTCTCTGTCGCCGAGGATAGCACTCACACTGAACTTGAGTGGCGGCTTCTTCTGCTCAGTGTAATCCTCACAGCTTCTAACTATATCCTCCGTGTACGGCTTCTCCTTCCCACCTTCACCCTCATCTCCCGAAGTCTCCTGGTAACCGTGCAGATTGAACCGCTTCTCTAACTCCTCTAATCGACGGATCCCTGACTTCTTACAAGTATACGGGGGGCAATCAAATGCACCACAAGTATGACAACGACGTGAAAGATTAGGTATGTTCAATACCTCTTTTTCATTTCTAACATCGTTCCTTGAATAATATTCATTATTGTAATACACAGCTTCGTTCTTTAAATAACCTTCTTCTTCATCTCTGCTTTTAGAATCTTCGTCGTTCTCTGTTTTTGAATCTATAGATTCCCTACGATCGTCTTCTTCGTTTACTTTCTGTTCATCCATCTCTGGAGAGTTTTCTCTTGAACGATCGTAGTCCTGTCTCTGCAGTACGTAGCTCTCTAATTGATGGTTTATATATTGATTGTGGAAGTTGGCTGTCTTCTGTTGATGTAATATGTTGTCCACCAGAAATGGTGATGACATATTAAATGGGTTCGCATTCGTTTTGTATAAGTTCTGGATCGTCTTCAGCATAATGTTGTGGTCTAGGTTCTTCTGCGTCATGAACGGGTTCAATTTCAACGGCCCATGTTTCAAATTATCCGTTGGGTACATCACGCTGATGGGAAATTAGATGAAAAAGTTATTTTAAGTTAACCCAAGTAACATTATTGTAACACTTCACTAGAATTAAATGTAATGTTAAAATTTAAAACAAAAATAAAATAATTAAAATATTGTATTATATAGAACACAATGTGTCATGTAGGAATGTTTTGCACATGCGTCACTGTTGGAGGTTGAACGCCGACTGACTTGAAGGGAGTGGTTCTTCAGAAAGGGGCGGGTTTTGCACGGGGTGGCTTTTTAGCCTCGCTTCTGTGAGCTTGCGACCAACATAATCTGACCTGTAGCGTGTTCATATTATCAAACTATAAATGTGTTTTTTGATTGATCTTGAGGTCTTTTAAGCTGGTCTTTAAATATCTAACAAAGATATATTGTGCAGCTGTAGTTAATCGAATCTAGTTCTTGTTGCAGGTGAATAAAGTTGTTTCTTGTTCTTTGTAATTTTTTTCTGTAAATTTGTAAGACACGTATTAGTAGTTCGGAGTTTATATGGGTGTCTTTATTCATAGGTTAAGAGACAAAAGGGTTTATGGACGTTAATAGTTTTTTCTACAAAGCTGATTTTTGATACATTAATATAAATTGTTTTAAAGTTGAATAAAATCAGACATTTTTAGTATTCTACAAATAGCCATATACCTCCATTGGGTAGCCAGAGACAGTTTTCTCTTTTGTTGTATTGGTCTGATTAGAAATTATAAAAAACAAAACTTGAACATAACGTAGACAAATGTAATAATTGTTCTTGGATTATTCAGTCTAAGGTATATTATAAGATTGGTATATTGGTTTTGAATATCGTAATCTATTGAAGTTAATTGCAAAAGCTCCTATAAGTCGTAGCCGCCTACGCCGTAGAGTTGCGGCGTAGCTCTACGTTGCTATTGAATAATGTATCGGGGTCCATGAATTTTTCAGTAACTTTTGCATATAGCTAATCTCCCATCATAGATTAAACACACTACAGAGTGTACTTTGCCGTGGTTATCTTATGGTTATATTATCTATACTTAGAGGCGTAATAAATTCGATTACTGTACATTATAATAAATAACTACAACTTGTAAATTAACGTCAGTTCTTAAGACAATCTTTTTAAATTACTTTCAATTTAAAATTTTAATTAACTGAATTTTCTACCTAAACGGAAGTTCTTGTAAAAATTTTCGTAATCTATGTCTACTGTGAGTCAATTATTTACCAATATATTTTCTTAATATTTTTATATAAAAGTATTTCATGAAAAATCTTCACGAATGATTTATCTCAATTGCCAACCGTCGCTTTCTTAACAATGGCGGGAAAAATCCATTCTTACCTTTATTGTCTTTCTACGTTACATATCTTTTTCAAACAGGTATATGTAATTTGAACGTTATTCTTTTGATTGTAAAGTGGTTTTTTCTTTACCATATGTGTCGGTATATCGTACATTTATAGCTGAAGTTAGCGACCAATAACGAATAAGGGGTGTGTCTAATTTGAAAATCGAATTGTTTTTTTTTTACTTTCAACCGCTACACGGGCATGTACATCGGTGGATGTATGTAGTTGTATGGTCAATATACGATAAACAAAGATAGACAAAGATTAAGAAATAAGAGCGGACATCTTTGACGAAACTATCGCACAACTGTTGTGCGATTGTCGATTGTTTCGCAGCCATTCAACTGTTTAGTTGCACAACTAAAAATCGTTGTGCGCACCTCCGTATAAGCTCATAGGAATCAAAGGGAGACTAAACAGTTGTGCGATAGTTTAGTCAAAGGTGCGCGCTCTAATTATCTTATAGATAAAATATAAAACTTATATTAAAAATTGCGAGACTTTCTAATTTGATAGTCTAGTAAAACCAAAGATTGCAATTGATTGTTTTTGCTGTCACGTACTAGAAGGCTACTATTATTTTTTTAAATTATTTGCGTGAGTTGTAGACTTTATAAATATGTTGGAAGATAAGTTGGTTCATTTCTAATTTAGGTATATTACTTTTACTGTATTCGAAACCAAAAATACATTTTTATACCTTTTATTACATATTCGTTTATCCATATTTACATTTTTTAATTTCGAATGACCCAAAAGTAGATTAAATGAATTTTAAAATATATTGCTATAAGCTACCGTAGCACATTTGAATAAATTTGTTTTTTTTTATTATTTGTTAAGCTAGCGCTTGACCACGATCCCACCTGAAGGAAGTGACGATGCAGTCGAAAGATGGTACGTGCTAGCTTTTTTTTTTTTGTAAAAACAGTTTTTTTACTCTAACTTTACCCGATAGAACTAAAAAAAATAAGACCCAAAATCCCTTTTAAAAATAAAGAGAAAAAATCTATTTAAAATAGGGTTAATTTTTTTAAAGAAGTTATATTTTAGACTATAATAGCTGTGCATAAACAGTCAAATTAACGACAATTAGGGTCCCGCGGGAGTGACGCGTCGCGGCGGGATCTATATTTATGCAATTACATGAATTCGTTCCGCGCAGTTGCTAAAGGGGTCGATGTCAAAATAACGCAAAATATTAATAAATTTCCCAACTCACTTTCACAAGGAATAAAATTCTGTTACACAATACAGTTAGAATGGTTAAATAAATAATCTATTGTAAGTAAAATATTGTGGTCTACATTTGATAATAAACTAGCTTTCGCCCGCGACTCCGTCAGCGTGGAAACAAAAAAACAAAAGTGAGTAGCCTATGTGTTCTTCCAGACTATCCTCTACATCTATACCAAATTTAATCGAGATCCGTTCAGCCATTTAGGCTACAAACTCTAACAAACATCCATCCATCCATCTAAACTTTCTCATTTATAATATTAGTAAGATTTAACCGAAATGCTTTGATTTTGCTGTAATGAATGCAGTTGTCGGTTAAATATTTTTAATTGTGCTTAGAATCGAAATCATGCTCCGTACATTTTTATTGGATAATGTGTTTAAAACTTCTCCATTACTTGTGAAAATAAAGTGAGTTTATTCAATTTATGTAATTTATAAAAAAAAACAACATTCTGCTTATATAGTCTTATTTTTTGTATGCGTTTGAATGAATTTTTATATCTCCAGAACCCAACGAATCTCCCTGAAGTTCAACTTAGCAGTAGATCATAGTTTGGAAGAATTTATACTAAACATTTTACGGCTGGACGGTGTCACTGGCAGAAACTAGTTTCTAAAATAAATTCCAATCGTTGAAAAGATGTTTTTTTGTGACTGAATTGCCACTGTTTGCCTTGAAGAAGTATTTACAGATTCACCGGGCTCGAGGTGGCCGAGCGCTGATGGCGCTTAGCCTAAACCTCAGGAGCTTCCGCTCGGCCCGTTACTTCGTTATTATTACCGGATTGTGAAGTCGCCGAGCTCTTAGATCGCTTGGGTGGACGCTCCATGATTGAAAAGAAGAGATACAAAATATATCTATATAGATGAGGCATAGTGGACACTGCACTTGAAACTTTTTCACATAATCACTAACGTTACTCCATTAGGCCTTGACTATATATTTTTTAATGTCTTTGTTGAAAAGGTTTAAATAAAAAAGTGACATTAGGCAATAATTTAAAAGTTTTTAACGAGTGCATGCGGTCGACAGATGACACATATTTTGGCGCGCACTGCCCGCACGTGACGCCATCTTTTATTCAATTCGTTTCGCTTTCCTTTCATTTATTTGTTACGCTGATTTTGTTTTGTCATAATTATATTTATAGTTCCATTAGTTTAGGGGTAGATCTTTGTTGCAGTAATAGCCGATTTTATGCTTTGGTTTAAATTTATTCAAATGTGCTACGGTAGCTTATAGCCATATATTTCAAAATTAATTTAACCTAATTTTGCGTCATTCAATATTAGAAAAATGAATGTGAATTAACAACAATTAAAAAAATTAAATATTTTTTTTTTGCTTTAATACATTTAGAGTACATTGCCATCTCGCGTCGAGTAGCAGAAATTAATTGTTTTTATGTCGCTGATGCCATCTATTGACGAGTAGTAGTAACTATGTTTTTATTTTTTAAACCACTAGACTTTGTACGCCAAACCATAGGATAATTTACATCATTTCTATTTTAAAAGTATTACGAATAAAGGTATAAGCAATAAATGAAAACATAAATAATCGAAACAAGCATTTATTAATTCAATATCCATATAATAGCTAATATACAAAACATTTTATTCACATGTCTTCTACAACATCCGCTCACTTTGGTCAAATCTGCGATAACAAAACAGGAAAACCAAAAACTTAAAATTTCTTTACCAATTACAATTTACACTGAGAAATGATCATTTTAATACATTTTAGCAAACCGTATACTAATACTAAATACAAATATGATTACAAATGATTAAATTTTACTAACATACTAAATTTAGTCGAATAATCGACTAAATGAATAAGTTAGTATAGCTTTTATAAAATCATTGACAGTACAAAAAATTCCCATACAAATACTTCATTTAAGTTTATTTCTAAGTAACATTTTATTCAATCAATGATCAAATCTAGAATTTTTCAATCTAAAATAACATTTAAGATGAAAATGTTTATAATTTTGTAACTCAAAAACTACTGAATCCATTATCAAAACAAAAAGGGAGACCATTTCATAAGCAAAATAGACATGGAATATTTCGAACTGTCAAAAGATAATAAAAAAACTACAAATTTCGAACTTGACCGTTATTTTGACAAGCGTTAAATGTTACAAAAATGATTTACGTAGAACTGAGATCCATATCCCTTATAATAAAAATTTCTCGCCAACCCACCTTGTAGGTCGCTCTACAAACTACTATCAAGGAATCTGGCGGTGTTACATCTACAATACTAAACATTTGAACGGTTTTAGAGAAACAACCAATAGGACGCTAGCTTTTAAAGTCTTTATTTCTTAACTTTTATTTAAGTATTATCGTAACATTTGTTAGAGTTAGGTTATAATGAACAAGGCAATTGAAAATGTATCACCGCGGATTACCTCGACTGTACTTAAGGAGTATACCACAAATGTTTAAAGTTGGCTACTATTGTTTTTAATGATACTTAGTGCCTTTAGTCAAAAACTTAGAATAGCTAAAATATCAATAAAAAGCGTTATATTGAAATTATAAAGTACATTTTAATGTATTCCAAATGAGTTTATTTTCAATACATACAGATTAAACAAGGATTTAAGAAAAAAAAAAGATATAAATGTGATATTTTTTCGATTACCTTACACTTTTATAGAAGTCCGTCTCACTGATAAAAATTGCCAACTTCAAACATTTTATGGGTATTAAAAAACTAAATTATAACCTTAAAAATAACTTAAATATCATAGTGTAACATATTGTAACAATTAAAAATGATTAATTAGGGTGGGTTAAATCGGAGTACAAGGCACGGTTAAGAACTTACACATAACTTAGTTAATAAAAAAAATGCATTTATATTTATGTTAGGAGACAAAAACGATATTTTAAAACATACAAAGACATTCATAAGAGTAACAAATTATTAATAATTCGAGAGATGACACAAAAAACCACGTGCCAAAAAATAGTTTTTTTAATTCACATCCCTACGTCAGACGTCAGTTTGACAGTTGTCAAACAGTTGACGGAACTCGAACTTGTCAAAACTGTCATATTGCGTCAAACTAATCCATCACGAAAGGCGATTTTATTGCACCATTTCTGTCAAAAAATATGACAGCTACAGTACAAGGACATTTTGAGACTTTTTGACATTGACCGAAGACGCAAGTGTTTGTGAATTAATACCGGGTCAGTTATTTGGACTATATTATACATTAATTAGGTTTCTATATGGATTTGTTAAAAAATTCAGATTTTCTATACTTTTAAAAATGTATGACAAGGAACATTAAATCACACAGTTTAAAATTACTTTAAATTATGTATTGTTACAATTAAATATAAAAAAACTTACATTTAAACGAATCTGGACTGGGATTGATTATTACGTATTAATTTCTTAGAACATTATTAAAATTATATGGGATATTAAATAATTTGATATTAATACATTAAAAAATCGTGATAAAATTATTGTTTTTGTATTTAGAAAGAAAAGTTACACATCATTTAAATATCTATATTAATTCTAAATCTATACATATTAGATTAATATAAATATTACAAACATTTATTATATTCTGTTGATAAATCATTAATAACTAAAAGCTGCATAGAACCAGATTAGGAGAAATTCATGGTTTGTCAGTTTTTTTGTCCTCAAGTGTACATATCACTAAAATGCTGCTTAGTAAATTAACTGCAAGAAATCTATAAATCTATACTATTATAAAGAAAAAAATAGTATTTTTGTATGTATTGAAATAACTCAAAAACTACTGGGCATTTTAAAAACTCTTCCATTGTTAGAAAGGTAATTTATCGAGTAATATGCTACGTTTTTTATTATTTTTTAATCCGACGCAGACAAAGTCAGCAACAGGCAGTACTAAATAAAGACAAAACAACTTACAAACACCAACTTAAACCTAACTTAAACTTATTCATTCAAACAAATATCACAAAGGCTAAATGGAAGAATCATAACATATACATGTAAATTCGATAATTAGTAAAAAGCACATACAATCACATATATATTTTTAAAGGCACTTATTTGTCAAATTTCAGTCACTAAGAGAGAACTCGCAAAAGGTTTTTTCATAGTCATTTTTTTTATTTGTCATCATTTGTCACTAATCGATTGTGAACTCGGGTCTTTATAATCGGTCTAAACATTTTTATATAATCGGCAAATTTTTGATTAAATAAATAATTTTACTCAAATTCCATATATGAGAGGTTTTAAAGCATTAGGTCTAATTTTTTTTTAATTAAGCATACTTTATTTGCTATTTTAATAAACTAAATGGTTACTATAAAATGTCTAAATCGTATTTCTTTTTATATCTATACTAATATTATAAATTGGATTTTTTTTTGTATTTTTGTATGTATTAAAGTAACTCAAAAACTACTGGGTCGATTTCAAAAACTCTTTCACCATTAAAAAGCTACGACGAAGTCGTGAGCAACAGGTAGTCAAATTATAAATTTATATCCTAAAAGAGTATATTTGTTCTATTTGACATTAAATAAATTGTCAATTGTACTTTTCTATACATCTAGACCGATTACAAACTAGCCGTTTTCACTGACTATCAGTGACATAATTTCATTCAGTCTTGTTATTTTCATAACAGTTTTGTGCGCTTTGATTATGACGTCATTGAACTGAGGGTTGAGGGGTCAAGTTATTTCGGTTGAGTAATTTTTTAATATCGTAAGAAACTGGTCACAGTTGGTAAATTACATTAAAAAGTTTTTTTTTTCATTCTGTCTACCCCATTTTTTTTAAAGTTATGAAATATTAGGTTACATATTGACATATTTAATTAAAGAGTAATTTAAAGGACCTTTTTAATATAAAGTTATTGTACTAAATATTTCAGAGAATTAATGAAAGGTAGTTTAAAAACACTATTTATTAAAATAACCGATCTATTTGAATTATGGGTAGACAGGAACAAAGTCAAATACTAATGGGACAAAAGATAAATCTGTACTTTTAATACGAATATAAAAGCAAATATTTAGTCCAATTAAATTTAATTTTCAAACTTTACCACTAAATTGTAGCTTAGTTTAAAAACTAAAGTGAACATTGCGTATTACCTCATATACCATACTAAGGCGTGTTTTTCTCAATACAAATAGACATTCTAGATCCTCTTCCCGCGCTTGTCTTTCCGCCTGTCAGTGACAGGGGAGGTGACAGATCTGATCATCTCCACGATGTGGGAGTCAAAGCGCGGCGAGTGCAGCCTCTTCGCGGACCGCGTCCTAAACTTCGCTGATTCCTGATTTACCACTGGCGTTAATGATTTTATACATCTGGAAATAAAAAAAAATTATCATTCTAATGTTATAAAAGCTAAATCTCTAAAAAGGTTGCAGATCTCGATGAAATTTGGCACAGATGTAATAAAGTCTGGAAAAATACAGGGTTGACTTTTTTTTCACCACCAGCAACACCAGCAGCAACCACAGCATACTTTTTAATAAAATCCCCTACACTTACGACACAATTATACCCTTAAATGCACGATTTATTTCGTTTTAAATACCATAAATTGAACATAGATTAAGGGAAAAATAAAGAAAAAAAATGATTTTTCAAAATAGTCTATTGCGTAAGGAAGAAAAGACTGATGTATAAATACATAATGCATGTACGGGTTAAGCTATATTTTCAAACTATCAAACTCAGAGTGAAACAATTGGAAGAATTGTTCTACAAGAAAGGGACTGTTAAAGTTTTCAGACGTACATTTTCTACATTGACTAATGTCAACTTAATGTCATAAGACTTTTAACCACGTTTTTACTGTATGCGTTCTATGTTAAATGTTCTGTTCTTACGTTAGCTTCACATAAACAATATTTTTTGTCAATTACTCGGAAGTTTTATTGCTTCTATAGTTGAGAAGAGAACTTATTACAGGGACAACAACAAACTATCACCAGCAGCAAAGGTTGCCATGGTCATGTAAATTTCAGCTAAAGGAAAAGATCTTCAGTATTATTTGAGCAATTAAGTAAACATAAAATATAATGTTCTTGAGATACGCGTTTCTTACCACTATTGGGCTCAAACACCCGAGCTCAAGCTAGAGCTCAAGCTCCCGATTTTTCTTCCAACGGGAGTTCGTCCGTTGCGCATGTATCTATGCCGATATAACGCTCAACCCAATCGTGGTAAGAAACGTATCTTACGAACATTACATATATACCCACAATAGTTTAAAGTAATCAATTTTTTTGTGTTGCAGATGAAGCCACACGGGACTGGACAGAACACACTAGTATGTGACATTTACCTGGCGGCCTCCTGCAGCCTCCTGGTGAGAAGGTCGTTCTTCTGTCGTGCTGCTGCCAGCTCCCGGCGCAGCTGCGCCTTGCTCTTGTTACCGGCGGGGTGCAGCAGCGCGTGTCGCCGCAGCCGAGCTGCTGACGGCCGCAGCATGGGCTCGGGGTCCACCATTTTCTGATACACAAAGCATTTTTATATACCCTTTAAATCATTGATGGTTCATGATCGCTGGAAACTGAATTAAAGGTTTAATTTAATTTAATTTCTTAGTTATTGCAATAAAAAAAAATATGTTTCTCCGCAAAAGAAAAATTGCGCCAACGACGATCAATTCGCTATGTACAGTCGCGGAAACCCGCGGTGTCCAACTTCCAATTGCCTTATTAATTGAAACGAGACAAATTCAGTTACAAAATAATAGGGAATTGCGCAAACGATGAAACAAAAAAATCAATTAAGAGCCAATTAATGTACAACTACCAATTTTTCGTAGACATTTAAAAGCTGCATCCTATTGGTTATGATTCCGCGCCTCAACGCTTTCAAAACAATACCTATTATGGAACACCGACAGATTCCCCGATAGTACATTTACCAAATAATTATAAAAAATAGTTTGAAAGTTGGTAAATATTTACCTTTAACAGTTCATTAAACTCCTTGGACAGGTTGGGCAGATGTGGTAGTTTCCCGTCGCGGTAGTCATGCCACTGCTGGCCGTTCTTCGGCAGCGGCCCGCCGCCGCCCGCCTCGAACAACGTCAGACCTGACATACCAATTATTAATTACAAAAAAACCGAAAAAGTTATTAATTATATATTCTATACTAATATTATAAAGATGAGAGATTTGTATTTTTGTAGATATTGAAACAATTAGAATTAATGCTTGTTTGAATCGCTTGTTTGATCGGAAATCGATGCCCTTAACCATTATGCTATTGGCGTAGTGGTTAAGCGAAAAAAAAAAACATACAGACGACTTGAGTACCTCCTTCTTTTGGGAAGTCGGTCAATAAATGGTAACTTACCGAATGCAAAAATGTCAGCTTTAGTGAGATGCGTGAAATCCTCCTGCAGCACCTCCTTTGGCAGATATCGGCAGTCACCTTCCTCC
>LD688989.1:6055873-6068403 GCA_003118335.3 Papilio memnon
AGTACACCGCGCAAGGCCCTGACTGTACTATACCAGGTTGCAATTACCATTGGATTTTTCACAAAAGAATTCTTTAATCGATGTTTTTAAGATCACCACACAAGAACTGAAAGTTATTGTCATGGCCAGGAATCAAATACTAAATAAAAAAAAATCGTCAAAAATACAACGAAAACGTCAGATGCGTAATTTTTATTAAATTTATATGTTTGGGGGCTCGAAAACTTTGTACTGCAACTATTTTTGTCACAGATTAAATCCAATACAAAAAGTAAACAATCTATACTAAATTATAAATACCTAGTTTATATATATGGTGTGGATTCTGCGGGGTGTCGTCATCATCATAGCCGTCATCGGAGTCCGGCGCAGCGAACTGCTCCGCGCGGCACACGAATATGTTCCCCGGCTTCACGTCCATGTGCACCAGCTGCCGCGAGTGGATGTAACTGCACACATTATATAATATACTACCTGTCGCTCGCGACTTCGTCCGCGAATATATAACAGCTAAATACTTACGCTAGTCCTTCAGCGATATGAGCCAATAACAGGAGTAGTTCAGGCTCCGGTAACGGACCAGCCTCCATCATCTGCTGCAGGGAGCCACCATCACAGTACTCGTTCTGGATTATCATATGCCCATCCTCTGCCCATGCTGAGTAATACCTGTTCACAGGGTAGAGACATGTTGTGAAATATACAATACTAGCTGTTGCTCGCGACTTCGCCCGCGTGGAGAAAAAATATAGCCTATGTTACTCACAGATAAATTACCTTTCTAACGGTGAAAGAACGGTTAAAATCGGCCCAGTAGTTTTTGAGTTATTTCAATACATACAAAAATACAAATCTTTCCTCTTTATAATATTAGTATAGATGTATTGCAATATATAATATATTGTTGCTCGCGACTTCTTCTGCGCAATATAAAAATAAATATAGCCTATGTTACTCAGAGATAACATAACTTTTTATAGGCTCAGTAGTTTTTGACTTATTTCAATACATAGAAAAATCCAAAAATACAAATCCTTCCTCATTATAATATTACTGCCTTTCGCCTACAACCCCGGCCGCGTGGAATTAAAAAATAAACAAAAGTAGGTATCCCATGTATTCTTCCGGACTATACATCTATGCCAAATTTCATCAAGATTCCTTCAGTTTAGGCTACAAACAAACATCCATCTAAACTTTCGCATTTATAATATTAGTATAGATTACCTGACTACATGTGGGTGCATTCCGAGCACCGCATGTGCATAAACTTCAGTAAGGGCATTACGTTCCGCAGCCGAGCCGGCTACTGGTCGCAGCGATCTCTTCAACGCGTACACACAACCGTCCAGCTTGTTGAGACAGCGGCTCACCTCGCCGAAAGAACCGCGACCAACCACCTCCTGCTCCACGAACTCCACGCTGTACCGCGGTATATTCGAATCCTGGTTATAATAAACAAATTGTTTAATTCATAAAATAACACCATTATATTTGATCCATCTCTGTTTATTCTTGCTTAAAATCAGTTTATTTACAATTTAACGAAATTATCATGTATAGGTAACTTTTCTTCTTCTTGACATTGTTGACAGCTTCTTTTTCTTCCTTTATTTACCTCTGTTAGGCCAGTATTATCTAATTAATTTAGACTGCAGTTTTACGATAAATAAAAAAGAATATAGCGCTATCTATTGCTCGATTACCTTTAACCACAAATATAATCTGTTACATTGCAAAAATTGTATTTTACTAGCTTTCGCTCGCGACTCTATCCATATTTAAAAAAATAGTAAGTAGCCCATTTTCTTCCAGTCTATCCTTTACAACTATGCCAAATATCATCTAGATTTCTTAGTTTTGGCTACAAAACTTCCATCCATTAAAACTTTAGCATTCATACTATTAGTAAGATTGCTTACATTCAGTAAAACTTTCAATAGCAATCAAAATTCAAATGCACAAATAACAACGATGGTAAACTTTTTTTGATGCTATTGGCTTGTAGTTTTTGTCCCATTCTCTCAGCAAGTTTTCAAATTTACTCACCGCTTACATATGATAGTATGAAAATATAAAGCCTTAAGCATGAGGAACACAGAAAGACAACATTATCCCTTCCCAGTCTCTGTCAAATCCACAACATCAATTTCACTGTCTTTTTTTTCATTCTTTCCTTAAAAAGGAAGGACACTCAAACCAGGCCTCCAGTAATTATAAATTATAATACATACCCTCATTCGTTTCGCCGGCGGCAGTTCTGGTGACTGTCCCCACGTTGGTGTCTTAGATTGACCTCTGTTGTTTTGATTCATCGCCTGACCTGTGATAAACAAAAAGTCACATATATACTTGTTAAAGACTGGAAAATAGCACAGTAACTTTTAGAAATACATGAAAATGCCAGGATTTTCTTGTGCAAGTCCTGTGCAAGCTACCTTTAGGTTAATTAATTTATATATATGACAAAAACACTTTTAAAATATGTAACTATAGCATGAATTGTCATACGTTCGGTTAAATATAAAAATGGCAGTATCCAAATGTACAGTTTTTTCAAGACAAGCATTTAATGTTTTTGAATTAATTGTCCTTTAAAGCTTGTATATTAAAAAAAAACCATTTTTCTTGATAAATATCAACATGTGTTTCTATTTAATTGTCTTGTCATATTCCTTAATTCTTTTATTGTATAAAAAAACATACATGAGTAGACTGCTTACCTTCAGGTGTAAATGGATTGATATTAACAATGGGTCTCCTAACTCTTGAGTCATCCAAGTCTTCGGGGAGTAGACTGCCTAGGGCACTGTCGTCGTCGCCAGACGGCGGGTGAAGGTGATGACTGGAACCTGATGGTACACCTGCAAATTACACAACAATATATCCTACTTCATCTTAAAAACTATAGTATAGTATATTGTTGGTCTTAGGTCCTCTTAATTGGTCCCTGGCATAGTGACATAGTATATTGCTGGAACACTGTGACGCAACAGGTTTAGCCCTACTGTGTAATAAGTACTGAGGGTTTCAGGCGCCTTTCTGATCCTGCAACCCCCTTATTGCACTATATATTGGCCAATAAAGGGGTTTTAGTGGGTTAAACCCCCATAAAACTGTCTTCCCCTCAGGCAGGGTATCTTTCAAAGATTTTGTACCCCAATACAGAATATAGGATCTCTTAATGGAACTCATCGGATGAAATCTTATTTCTAAGGACATGTTTCCTTTCTAAGGATAAGACATCAATATGACAATACTAGAATTAGTAATACAATAAGTAAAATTCCGATATGTCTTACCCGTGGGAACACATAGTTTTGGTGGAAATAGTTTAGACCTCAGCGGGCGGTGTGTTGGTGTTGAACATTTTTCCAACAATGCCTTTGGTGTATGGGGTGTGTCAAATAATCTGCAAATAAACATATTATATTAACCACTAATAAAACAATATTTTGTGAAACTACATACTATTTAAAAAACTAAGTTTGGAATGTAAAGACAATTTTTTAAGGTACTATTAGAAAGTACTTAATAAATAACGTTTTTTTTCTTTCATAAAACTAGAAATCAATCCATTTACTAACAAAGCTTAATTTTCAAATAATAAAGTGTAAACACACACTTCTTTGCTGCCTAAGATGTCAGCAATTACAGCAAATTTTTTGAATAATTCTTTTTTTAATAAAAAGCCCTACAATTACGTCATGCTTTAGACTATATATTTTCACGCCATTAAAAATAAGGAGTACATATTTTGGATATAAACTCTAATGTGGGATAGAGGCCATAAGTTGCTGCGAACATCAAAGAAAAAATATTGCCATGGTTTGTCATCACATCATGTCTTTTTGACATTTGACAAATGTAAACAATAAAATAAAGTTTTTATAATTTCACGCGGATGAAGCCGCACGCGAACAGCTAGTTTATTTTAAAACATGACTATACCTCATTATAATTATTTTTCAACTATTAAAAAAGACAAATATATTCAGTCTAAGTTAGTATCAAACAAAAAATTATGTTACTAAAGATTCCGTTTGCCCTTTCAAACTCACCCTAAGGGTGATAAAACGCACACAAGCACAAGTTGTATTCATACCCCAACACCTGAAGCTTGCATTCTTTAG
Source organism: Papilio memnon (assembly GCA_003118335.3). Taxonomy (NCBI): domain Eukaryota; kingdom Metazoa; phylum Arthropoda; class Insecta; order Lepidoptera; family Papilionidae; genus Papilio; species Papilio memnon. The sequence goes on from LD688989.1 coordinate 6,060,007, forward strand.
AAAAATCTTTAAGAAATCCTACACAATAGAAAATACACCTTAAAAGTGTTCCAAACAGTTCTTATTCCTTTAACATAAAATACCTGCTCACAACAAAACACTTTTTTTCATTCTAAGATATAAAATTAACCTTACATATGCAATAAAAGATTTCCAAAACGATTTCCAATTTTTTCTATTCAACAAAAGACTCTATTACTACTACTAAAAGTATCAAAATTGCTTGAAAGTGAAAGTATTTGTATGTTGCCATGCAGAGAAAATTGAGCTTTAACATGTTTTATGTGAGTTGAAATTCGAATGTATAATTACATCAAGGTGTTTGTCCCAAGATGGTTTTTTTTCGTGCGTGGGCGTATTTTTTTCGCCTAGCAGATGTCAGCTGTTCAATCATATGTTTGCTCTTTTGTGTGGAATAACTGTATTTCAACTGATTTTAACTGAATTTCTCATACTACTTATGCTTAACAAAAAAGGTAGTCTTTTTATCCATGTTTTAAGTTGATTTTTGATAACTTTTTCTAGGAAACTCACTCAACAGTTATAATTATTTTTTAATCTTACTATAATAAATGTAAAAGTTTATTTGAATGGATGAAGTTGTTAGATCTCCATTCTAACGGTACAATCTAGCAATCATCCATCCATACATCTAAACTTTCGCCTTTATAATACAAGTAAGATATGAGAATCTTACTTCTTACTAAAATTATAAATGGGAAAGTTTAGATGGATGGATGGATGGATGGATGTTTGTTAGAGTTTGTAGCCTAAACGGCTGAATGGATCTCGATGAAATTTGGCATAGATGTAGAGGATAGTCTGGAAGAACACATAGGCTACTCACTTTTGCTTTTTTTAATTCCACGCGGACGGAGTCGCGGGCGAAAGCTAGTAATGTATATAAAACCAAACTAACTTTAAAGCATATAAAACAGTTAGAAAGTCATCTGCTAATTTGTATTCTGTAATCTTCCTATCATAAAGGTCATAGGTATTAGAAAGTGTTGTAAAAAATGTGCCAAACAGCATACAAGGTCAACAATACTCGGACAAGCTACAAGCAGATTTCCTTGTCCAAACATGTGTGTTTTTAGGACAAGTTGTAACATGTTTTTCAGAAGAATTTTATAGAATGGAGTATTGTTTTATATTGAAGTATAGCTTTCGCGCGCGACTCCGTTCGCGCGGAATTTAAAAAAAATCAGTGTTCTATGTTTTCTTCCAAACTATCCTCTACATCTATACCAAATTTCATTGAAATCCACTCAGCCATTTAGGCTACAAACTCTAACGAACATCCATCTAAACTTTCGCATTTATAATATTAGTTTGAAGTATGATTCTAATTATGAGTGAATTTGTTGTAATTTACTAATACGTAATTTTTATGATAATTTTCTATAGTGATTAGAGAGTTATAAAATATTCAATATTGTTAGTATAAATGTTTATATTTTACTATTTCTACTTTACATTGTACTATTAAATAATTTCATGTATGCATGCTTTTTTAATCTTATCTAAATAGGTTTACTCATCTAGTAATCGTTAATTGTTAGCATCTTCTGTAATTGTTAGCAGATGTTCTCAAATGTTATCTTTTACATGAATTCAGAAATATGTGTACATAATGTAAGCATTAATTGTCATACAAATTACATAAAACAAGTACTTAAGACTTTCTTTGATATTAAAATCATAACAGGCTTAGTATTATTGTAAAACAGAGGTAAAAAGTAAGAAAGCTTATTTGCTAAAACAAAATATGAGTTACTTTAAAAGAACAATGTACCAAAACAGTTGCAACTCAGTTCAGAGCTGGTCTTGTATGGAACTTAATATGGATAGATGATAATGTGGGTGCATACTCATGTTTAGTACAAAACTATGTTTAACACATTAAGGATAATATTGAAAAAGCTATCAGTAAATTTAATTGAAAAGAATCTATGAATTTTGGAATATCACTAACAAAAAGGATTTGTTACAATCTTTTTCATATTTAGTTGTCAGAAAGTGTACGGGTGAATTCGAAAGTCTCAAGGAAAACAGCAACAGGTAACCGTAGCCATAATTAAAAGCTTTAAAACCTTTGTGGATGAGATCCAATAATATCTGAACACCTGCTAACAAAAACAAAACAATAACACATAAAAAGTGTATCGTTAAAAGTTAGGATTTTTTGGTTTTTGAATGGTGATTCCTTTTACATAATCGTGGTATTTTACGTAAGGATGAAAGTCAACGAGGTGACGCAAACTTACCTCAAAGCTCTAACCCTTCTATAAGGCAGGTTGGGTGATTCAGGAGCAGAAGGTTCATCCCGTATAACATCGTCATCCAAGTTAAAATCCAATCTCCTAGGCACTTTAGAAGCCGGTATTGGACTTAAGTTTTCAGAAAATGAGTTATATGAATCCGACATTTCACAAGATGTTTCCACTGATAATTCCGAAGAATTGTGGTTGTTGTTATAACCAGTCTTCATTCTGTACCACTCACTCATTGTTATTTACACATATAATTCACTTACAATGTCAAATTATTAAAATTTTAGTTTATTTCTTAAAAAGCAAACAATGCGCACTTTCACAAATTCCAACGTTATGGCGGATGACGCATAGCACCTGGTTAATGGCGCGGCCAATAACAGCTAAGTATTTGGCCGGTAACATGAATACTTGAATTTTATTGGCTGCACTTATTTTTTTAAATAACGATGTCAAATGATGCATTATAATTGGTGGAATATAGACGCGTTCACGTTTTTCGCTTATACTCAAGTTCGATAAATTAAACCATGTTTTGTAGAACAAATTAATAAAAAAAGATCTTAATGGTAAGTTTTGGTATTTGTTTAAGATATTATAGATGAGTCTTTTGAAATATTGCTAATACCCCGAAAGATTTAACACTGACGTTATCAATAAACTAGAAAAGTATAAAAAAAACTGAAACTTGGTTTATAAGATTAATTTAACTCCTTCAAACCAAAGTATTTGTTGTAATTTTTTACTGTTTCCGTGCTGTTAATTATCTTTACTAACTATTGAATCTTTAGTTTCTTGTCACTTTTTTTCACTACCAAATTGACGTCAAACGTCAAAACATTTGCACCTATGCGTCATTCGATTTGCTATTGTGTGTTGTTTGGTGCTCAATATTTTCCCTAAATTACCATAAGTTTGATTTTTATGTAATAGTAAAATGAAAAGAAATAATTTAATCGCATAAATAATGCGCTGGACGGTGTTTTGTAGTACTCGAATTATTTACACAAATTAAGCGATATGGATACATTTAAGCTACTGAAGTTCTATTTATTATTTGTAATTCCTTTTTCTTTATGCCAAGAAAGAAAGAGTGGTGGAATAACATTTCATTACAATAATACGTGAGTACAAATGTTTAAACCTCATCAAACGTATTTACTATTTATTTAATAGAAACGATTATTGTTTTCCTTGAAAATTTAGTTCATTTGGCAATTAAAGGCCGTGTTTCATGAAATCAGATATGAATTTAGGACATAGATTTCGATTACAATATAAGCAATACACAAAGAACATGAGAAAAATAGTGAATGCAAATTCTTATTGATTGCACAATAAAATATTAAATTGGTCATAAGTGTTCCAATAAACTTTATTTATTTGTTAGAAGTAATTACTGACTTCCTGTTTCCGTTAGGTCAATGTATTTTAGTAAAACATAGATAATGTTTATCACAGGATGTATAAAATATTTTATATTGTTCACATTATTGATGTATATATGTTTTCATGTATTAATAAATGATGATTTTATATTCTAAATTTATTGTAAAACTTAGTTTATATACAAACTAGCTGATGCTCGCGATTTTGTCTGTGTGAAATCAAAAAGTGATAAAAAATATAGACTATGTTACTCACAGATAAGTTACATTTTTTATTCTTATTACCTTTCTAATGGTAAAACAATTTAAAAATCGCCCCAGTAGTTTTTGAGATATTATAATACATACAATAATTACTTAAATTTTCATTTGAATATTTATTTTTGTAAATAAAATACACCAATAAACATTTTTTTTTATCTTAGTCTATACTAATATTATAAAGACGAAAGATTTGTATTTTGGATGTATTGAAATAACTCAAAAACTACTGGGCCGATTTTAAAAATTCTTTCACCGTTGGAAAGGTAATTTATCTGTGAGTAACATAGGTTATATTTTTTAATTTCACGCGGGCGAAGTCGCGAGCAACAGCTAGTATAATATATAATAATAATAGTAAACTATATTACTTTTTAACTACTCAAGTGTCAATGATCATTTTATATGGTCATTGAATTATAATCTGTGTTATTGACCTTTAAACTAGCAATGCAATATAAATACATAGAAGTTGTTTAAAGTTTATTTCTTACTTTATTATTGTTTATTTATTATTTTATCTTACTTCTTACCGATATTATAAATGTGAAAGTTTAGATGGATGTTTGTTAGAGTTTGCATCTGAAAATGCTGAATGCATCTTGATGAAATTTGGGATAAATGTAGAGGATAGTGTGGAAGAACACATAGGGTATTTTCTTATGTTTTCTTAATTCTCCGCAAACGGAGTCGCCGGCGTAAGCTAGTAATGTCATAAATTATAGACTCTATAAGGGATATCTTAAACAGCTTAACAGATATCTATATTTAAACATTACTTAACGATTCTTTATTCCACATGGACAGAATCGCAGGCCACAGCTAGTATTTAATAGTAATCAAATGATATTATTTAATTCCAGGTACATGTATGGTGTCTCCTATATAGTAAATGTTAGTAAAAATGATGAATACATAATGGAGTTTGCTGGGGTAAGTCTGAGAGTCATATTCAATATTCCATTTATATTAAAAAAGTCTTTATTACTTACTAGCTGTTCCCGTGCGGCTTTATCCGCGTGAAATTATAAAAACTTTATTTTATTGTTTACATTTATCAAATGTCAAAATTAAAATGCACAAACGACAACTAAGGTCTTTGACATTAACCATCTTGCTTCCTTGATGTTGGCAGCAACTTATGGTCTCTTTCCCACATTAGGATTTTTATCCAATTTATTTACCTCCTAAGTTTAATAACGTGAAAATATATAGCCTAAAGCCTTACGTAAGTGTAGGGCTTTTCATTAAAAAAAGAATTATTCAAAAATATGCTGTAATTGCTGACATCTTAGACAACAAAGAAGTGTGTTTTTACGCTTTATTATATCAGTATAGATAATATAGGGTTCAAAATATGATACATATTAGACACTTGTGGAACATTAACATATTAAAATTATGTTTGCAAGGACCAAGATGCGTATGACACTCCGGCGCGTGTGACAGTGGCAAGCGACTTCGCTAATGGCACCTATCCATTATTCATTACTGCTAGACAACAAAAAGGTAAGAAAATCATGAGAATGGCATATAAATATAACAGATAGTAATAAAGGTTCATGAGGTAACCTGGTATAAATAGAATATTTTTTTTAAACTTTTTAATCACCTTTAAAATTGTTAGAATATGTGAACTACGTCTGCTAGTTGAGACAGCTTTCAAGTTGACTACTCTTAGTGATTGGAAATTCAACTAAAATTGATGAGCTGCAGATCAATTTATGGCTCACATGAATCGGAGAACCGGCTCACAGTTTAACTACTATTCTAATATGCCATGAGCAGATGGATTGTCAGTACTTTAGCTGGCTACCAGCTCATCTGCATGCATGGTTATAGTACATTGTACTGTATAGTACACGCAAGAGTACAGTACTTACTGTACTGTACTTACAGTACTGAACTTACTGTACCGTACTTACTGTACCGTACTTACTGTACTGTATTTACAGTACGTACTGTACTGTACTTACAGTACTTACTGTACCGTACTTACAGTACTTACTGTACTGTACTTTTGAGCCAGTTCACACACTACACAGTCTCGTATTGGGGTAAGCTTGTTGGTAATGTCTGTTTAAGGTGTCTTCTCATGGCAGCTGCCGATGGTGGTTCAGACACCACTTCAGTTGGAGCAGTTCAGCAACATCTCCCGCACTCTCTGTCCGCATAACAATATATTCTCACAGGATGAAGACACTTGCGGTGAGATTGACATGTTATGCAGGTGTAGGGTAGGATGAAAATTTTCACCTAACATTACAGATTTTTATAAAATCTAGTTTATATTACGCCAGTAAAGCTTAAAATTAACACTGGTATAGACACAAACTGGCTCCAGTGTCATATAGTCTTTGCTAGTTTATCGCTACTGTCCTATTACACTGGGTAAATGTAGACCAGTAACTGGTTGTCCGCACGGAAAGAAGTATAAATTCGATTATCTTAATTAACTATTACAGAATATGACGGTAAATGTCCAAATCTCTTCCAAGGTGTTGTAATGTTTTTAAAATATTTGCAAGTAAATAAAAAAATTTTTATCGCTGGTTGCAACAGCGACATTTTGTTAGAAAGTTATTACGTAAGTCAATAAAAAACGTATTACCGTTATCGTGGTTTTGTTTAGTAAAACCCAGCAATAGCTAACATTGGTATTTATAAAACATTCTTGACTAAGAACACAACAGTTTTGAGGTTAAATTTATGTTAAGTGCACACTAATATTTTTCAACTTTACACTATTTTAATAGTTAGATAGGATTTTTACACTTTATTAGGGTATAAAATCTATTCGAGCTGTTAATATTGTTTTTTGTTTGTCCAATGCCGCTTAATTAAAGGAGACAGGACGGTCTACTGTCCACCCATGATACGTATGACTTAATTATGTTTACACGCGTCTCATAATTTGCTATATTTTGAAATTTTACATACCATAAATAAGGTTATAAGACTCCAAGTTAAAAACCAGATTTTGCTTTTCCGTCAATATAGTTTAATAACAATAAAGTTAAAATAAATAATTAAAATTTTCTCTAATTGTTGTGTACGCACATCTATAACGTGTGATTATTTTACGTTGAAATTAAAATTCTTTAATACATTTAGATGCCAACAAGGATATTAGACCTGGTGGCCATAAGGCAAACTAAATTTTGACAGCTCATTAGCTACCTGTCAATGTCAAATGTCATTAAATGCCTTTTGTACTGAAGTTCTCAATGCCTGACAATTTTCGTATAACACATAGAAATGCACCAAATAACAGACTAACAGAGATAATTAGTAATATTCTTTTTTATAGATTTATCAACTCTACCGCCCCCGATAGTGCATCTGACGACGTCATCGCCTGACCCAATCAGCGTAACCATAGTAGTAGAAACAGTACAAGATTTCTATATAAAATTAAATAAACAGACATTTTTAAATAGTACACCAAGTCAACCGAAATATTACTTTTACCCGTTCGACCAAGAACCAAATAAAATGGTAGATTTAACAACACAGAGTATTAAGAAAAAGTACATGTGTAATAAAGAATTGGATGATTCAGAGAAGATGAAATTAGACAGATATTTCGTACAGAGTAATATGGAACGAAGTTATGGTTGGTTTTCAAGACCTAAGAGCGTCATTGTTATGATCGAATCGGACGATGATATTTGCGCTGTCGTTTCTATACAAAATATATCGGTGAGTAACCATTTTATCTGATTGTTAAACGTGTCTAAGGGCCTATCCTACCAAATTGTAAATTGTCTGATATCTGACAGTGACGTCATTTTAAGCAATCTGAGACTCTATCAGCCAGTGGTGGGATAGGCCTTAAGATAATTTTGAATTGTAATTTATTATAGCTTTGATATAAAAGGCATACCGGTGTGACATCATCATCTTCCTCCTTATCCTACTCCCGTAGGGTCGGCGCAACAGGTTTTTGTCCTCCACATAACTCTATCATACGTCATCTCAGTCATCACTCCCTTCTTGATCATGTCACCTTTCACGCAATACATCCATCTCTTTCTAGGTCTACCTCTACCGGTGTACCACACTCATACCTAACATTCTCCTTATTACATGCGATTCATCCCTCCTCATAACATGCCATAGTCGTGAACTCAAGTCGTAATGGTCTGTTTTGATGGTTTTAACTGAGTCTAACTGTACAGTTAAAACTGGCAGTGTCGAGGTAAAATTTTAACTGATAGCACAATTGTTCAGTTTGCCTACACGCATCGTTTTACTTTTTAGTTATGTTTTTTGTCTCTCACAATTTTTTATTAAAAAGGATAGCAGTATTGTTGCTACACAAGTGTTATAATAAAGAAAACTGGCCGTTATTTAAGAATCAATTTTACGTTGTAATATAAGGATTTGGTTTTTCATATTAACGAAGAAGAATATTAATAGAAGCGGGAGTAATTCCGCGTTTCGTCTGATGAGTGTGGTGCCGGAGGCCCAAC
>LD688989.1:6082041-6100334 GCA_003118335.3 Papilio memnon
AATCCTATATATGAATTCTGCAAGCATTTTTATCACTTGAAAGCATTTACAACGTAACTAGAAATATCAAAACATAATAAATGATCCCTGAGGGTTAATATATGTTTATATGAAAATCGAGCTAATTTGAAACCTGTAAGTTATGGTCCCAACAGTAAACTCGAAAATCGAATAAACCCAGCGTGACGTCACACTATTGCTATCTCTGTTTCGTATAAGAGGGAATGAGACAGCGATACGATGCGTTAGATTCAACACGTTTTATAGATAATGCGAGATATTTCTAGCTACGTGTTTCGTGTTTAGTTACGCAATTTTTGTTATTTTTCTGTCAACCGTTGCTGTTGTGTGACTTCTGTTCGAACAAGGCGGCCATATCACGTATGTTGAAAGATGGGGACATTTTTTCTTTCCTGTAAAAATATTTTAATTGTTATTAATGCTTTATAACTGGACAATGGATTCGTCTATTTTGAATCTAAAATTATGAAATCTATTCAAAGCTATTTATTTTAAAAAAATGATGAATCAACTAAATAAATGTAATAAATAAAATTGAGAATTGGATAAAAAATATTCATAAAGGTTGCAAGATGCATCTATGCTTTGTTATTTGTTAAACACACAAAGTGGTTATTTTGTTTACATGAAAGATAAAAGTATAAAAAAAGTCAAAAGTTGCACACAACTAAATAAAAACGTACCTTTCTTCTCGACGGACGTCTCTTTTACTATCTTCTTGTCTAGAAAATTCTAGATTAGTGTCTAATTCTCGTGGACTTTCAGGTGATTGTATCGTGTCCAAATTGTTACTGCTCTTCGCTAAAGAGAACCTCATCCTTTGTCCGAGATCCACAGTATTCCTGCGTTCAAATTTCGGCAAATCATCTTGCAGTCTTTCGCATAATTCCGTTCTTTCTTCTGGATCCTTCTTTATTTTGATTCTAGTTAATTGTTCCGGGTTACTTCGGAATGATTGCGAACTGTATTTTTCACGTAAAAAGTTTCTACGTTCCTCTTTGTATTTTTCTATCCTTTCGCGGCTCAAGTTCTTTTCCGTTTCTATACCTATGAGATTCTTTAAATCCGGTTTCTTTAATTCAAATCTTTGTACTATAGAGATCTTGTTCTCTGTGGTCGGTGTTATACTGTTGGGTTTTGTCTCTGCTTCCGTATTGAGATTTAAATCTGGTAGATTATTCGTCTTTGAAGCTTCTTTTACTTCCAGACTCTTCCGTCTGTCGTTCGTTTCGTTACCAAATTCCTTTATAAATGCGTTCTCGTCTAACGAACGCGCAGAATTCTTCGATAGTTTGTACGTTTTTGGTGAAACTGGCGGAGGCAATTTGACTGTGACCTCTTTCTTTCTGGGTTCGCATTTATCATCGTCTTTCCGTTCCAAGCTCGGATATTTGATTTCAGTTTTGAATTTATCGAAAGTAAAAGGTCCTTTCTGTTCGGTTGGACTTTCGAAACGTATGGCTAACTCTCGTACGTTGAGATTCTTTGACATAGTTTTCTGTTTGACTACATTCCCGTTCTCACATACTAAACTTTCATTTTCTGGTTCAGGTTTATGTTCGTTAACTTCGCTTATATCTACTTTATCACAGATTTTGAGTGTATCCACGTTAATATTCTCATATTCCGTATCCCTCGATTCTATAAACACTACGTTTTCGTAATGCCTCTTATCAGGTGACTCCAAGATCATAGCATGAGCTTCCTGAACTATATCGTGAGTATCCTTTTCGGGAGACTCTAGAATCATAGCGTTGACTTCCTCTATGCTTTTCCTAAAGAACTTGACCTGACTGTAGACATCGACGTTGTCGTTGATGCACGTGTTTTCAGTTGGGGTTTCCAGGATGATGAGGTCCTCACAGTCCGGCTGGCAGGCCTGCTGCGTGGGCAAGCTGGCGTCAGTCTCCGGCACCGGAGCCTCTTCCACTATAGACAAGTTCTTCTCCAAGTCTATATCCTCGTATACGGAATCTCTATCATTAGTTGGCGTGTCTATATGGTCTATTGGCTCATAGTCCAAGGCCTTTGACTTTGTGGGTGAGCGGAATGTGATGCTGATGGTGGATTTGAGCGGACTCTTGAGAGGAGAGCCGGGGGAGCTCTTGGAGGTGCTGGAGGATTGTAGGTTGATGTAGTTGGGCCGGGAGAAGTTGAAGCACTCGTAGAGGTCGTCGTGGGGTCGCGGCAGACTGGCGTTGGAGTAGCTGGAGGAGGAGTCGTGGGATGACGTCATCACCTTGAGAGCGTCGTGGTCTCGTCTCCTGTCGGTGTGCTCGGAGTTGGAGGAGGCGGAGAGCGCGGACAGCCGGTTAAGGTTGTGGTAGCTGATGTCTGCGGAGTGCGCGGAGTGCGGGGAGTGCGCGGAGTGCGCGGGGCTGGGCTGCGTGCCCTCCGATAGTTCGTGGTTGAGGCGCATGTTCTCATAGTCGGTGGCCTTCAGTTCACACTTGAGGCACTTCTCGTGTCCGCAACTCTCGCACTCCACAGTTTTAATCTGTATGGTGTGTTTCTCGCTGAGTTCGGAATCGCTCTCCAGCGGGTCGTACAGTGGCGTGACCGGAGTGAGGGGGCTGGAGTTGATGGTGCTGGTGGTGAGGTTGCTGACGGAGTTCTCCAGGGGCCAGTCGATCTTTATGAGTGTGGAATGTCCGTCTTTCCCGTGCCACGTGAGGCGGGAGGTGTCAGGGTCTGCAAGGACAGGGTGGTGGAGGCCGCTGTAGCGAGACGCGGCCTTACATTTCCGCGGCGAGTTCCGTTCTCTGCAAGCGTCATGAGTTTGAGGGTCGGCAGGTACGCAACTAGGAATGGTTCAACATTTATGTGTACTTTCAAACGAGCATGCTCTCGAACAGAACAAAAAAACAAATATTAGTATGAAATTTTGAAAAACTATTTAATTTTATTGAGTCGAAAGATGTGAGGCCATCGAATGAAAGTAATGATTGTTAAACAAAAGCCAATTAGTCTTACTTCAACATCACACAAACTATTTGAAATATTATTTCAATGTGTATCAAAAAGAAAAAATAACATTGTATCCAAATGTGTTGAAACTGTTTTTTCTATTCGTTCTTTTTTATTTCAATATTAGATTATTCTACGACTAAGGTAATTTATTAGATAAAGTGAAAATTGAGTTTTGTATTTGAATTATCTACTAATATTAAAAAGAGGAAAGATTTGAATTTTTAATTGTATTGATATAACTCAAATTACTGGACCGATTTAAAAAAATCTTTCACGATTACAATTTACGTTATCGCTGAGTAACATAGTACTTAATTTTTTTGATTTTACGTGGACGAGGTCCCGAGGAACAGCTAGTATTATAATTAAAAATAATTTCAGAATAAAATCTATATAAAACTAATCTATCAGACTATAATGTCTATACATTCAAGGGGATAAATAAAAATAAAGGGTTTTGTCTATGAATGGTAATGTAAAATTATAGAGAAATGCATAGAAATGTATAAATATAGAGTAGTGTAGTTGGTGTACCTGAGCTTCACGCTGCCGGGGGACTGGAACTCGGCTACTGACGACAGCGGACTGTCTCTGTCCTTACAGATCCTGTACAAATAGTATTTATTCTCAACTTTTAAGTTTCATTGTAGTTTGGTATTTTGTTTAAAAAACAATTGTTTTAACATTTATTTTTAACTAGCTTTCGCCCGCGACTCTGTCCGCGTGGAATTAAAAACAACAAAAGTGAGTAGCCTATGTGTTCTTCCAGACCATTCTCTACATATATACCAAATTTCATCGAAATCCGTTCAGCCGTTTAGGCTACAAACTGTAACAAACATTCATCCATCCATCTAAACTTTCGCATTTATAATATTAGTATGAAGTATGATTAAAAATGTTGTATGAGATATTATGTTAAAGTATAATAAAGGTAATATTTTAGAACAAAGATCGCTAATGTTACAGTTTTGTGCGAATACGGTCGACTTTTGAAACGAATCTCAAACATTTCGACTAGTAAGCGCCGCTTGCAATTTATCAGAAGTCAATTTTTTTGAGTTATCTACATGTCATGTCGTTTCAGTGATGGACCGAAGGTATTTTAGACCAAAAGATTTGAGTAATTTCAGAGTTTTAGCATATAATCTGTATTTTCCCTAAATATATTGATAGTTTCACTAGTATAGTGGTGTGTATTGTACCTCTTAGCGGGGTCGGGGTCGGCAGTGCCGTGCCTCTTCTCTGGCGCAGGCTTGGCGCGCGGGGACTCGCCGTCAATGTACCCCATCTGTGCTACCTGCTCCTCCATCGCAGCTAGACGTCTGAAAACACGAACAATTAAACATTTTTATTTTTATAATACTATATTATTGCATACTCTCTTTTTGTCATGTGCGTTGTTTCCTTAACCCAAAAGGTTGCCAACGTTTGTCTCAATTTGACATACTAGCTGTTACTCGCGACTTCGCCCGCGTAGAATTAAAAAAGTAAATAATACACGCTAAAGAAAAAAATTAATATGGGCCAAAGTTTTTGAGTTTTTTCAATACATACAAAAATACAAATCTTTTCTTTTTATAATATTAGTATAGATAAATGTGAATATTTAGTGTTAAAGTACCTCTCAGCGAGGTCGGAGGCGGCGTGCACGTCCACGCGCAGCGCCCGGCGCGGGCTGGCGGCCGCGCTGCACGGACCCGAGTCCGCCGGCGTCGACCATGCTGACTCCTGGAAAATAACAATAAATATACCAATATATCTTATATTTTCACTTAACACTTATACAGCAAGTTACTTGTAGAGACTATCAAATTCTGTGTGGCACAGGAACCTGCCGTGTACCGGTTATAAAAGTCGCCTAGTTTTTTGTAACGAGATAACTGCTTTGAAGAAATAACCAATAAGGAAGCAGTAAGTTGCGTAAACAATTGAATAATAAAAAATAATTTAACTGTACCATTTGTATAAACAGATATAAAAGCATACTAATGGTTATTGCTCTGCGTCGACTCAATGCCAACAAAACCTTCAAACGATTTTAGCTTTTTAGATGGATCACTGCTAGAAACGTTGCACGTTGGTATACGTCGGTGTGTTGCGTGTATGTGCGTGTACGTGCACATACCTGTGCGTTCTGATGGTGCTGGTGCGTGTCGTCCTCCTCGCTGAACATATGTCTATCTCGCTCCTGCGGCGAGAGACGCAGTCGCATGTGCGCCAGCTCCGCCTGCCACGGCTCGAAGTACGAGTCGCATGACGATGATCTGAACACCACTTGCATTGTACTTGGCACGCCGGTGACAAGAATACTTTACTACAAGACGTGCCAATTTAAACACCAGGCAATATACCTCATAAACTACTCTTAAAATCAATACTAATATTATAAAAAGCAAAGATTTGTATTTTTCTATGTATTGAAATAACTCAAAAATTACTGGGCCGATTTCTCTCACCATTGGAAAGCTACGTTATCGCAGAGTAACACCCTATATTTTTAAATTTCACGTGGACAAAGTCGCGAGCAAAGCTAATATTACACAATCAACAATAGCTTTACACTTAGGATGAGACAGTTGTTTTACATTGTGTAACTTGTCAACTGTACAAAGCTAGGCTTTGTTAGATACCTTACAAGTCAGAGCCAGGGCAAAGCTACCACTGAGCATGGTAACAAATATAGTATGTAGGTAATAAATATAACAAACCTGGTGTGGTGTTTGAGCGGCGCGCTGGCGCGGTCTGCGAGCGGCGGCAGCGTGTCCGTGTCCGAAGCCAGCGACTCGCACGACTTGACTGGCCGCAGGGTGCCCGACATCACCACGTCTACTGACACCTGGACAATTGAATATCAGTCATGAATGAACATGTAGTTCTAGATCTACACGAAATATTAAGTGAACGGCTAGCTTTATGATTCACACTGGACTGCAATTGGACTCAATGGCGTCAGTTAGTGGTCACATGTCAGTTAAAGCCAGTCCAGTTGAGTACTGTTCAACTGTACCAAATATGAACAAGGCATTAATGAATAAATGTTTTATGTTGTGTTATGTTTCAAGTGATTTGTGGGCGTTTACCTGTTGTGTAGGAGGCGGAAGCGGCGCGGGGGGCGGGCCCTGCGGCGGCGCGCGCGCACGCTGCAGCTTGCTGCGCCAGAACAGACCGCGCCAGCCAGACGGAGACCGCTTTAGACCACGTTTACCACCTGCAATGTTACCATATACCTAATTAGATATGCTTACACAGGAAAATTTTGTTAAACAAGCTGTCCCTGCGAATAAAAAAAACAAAATCAAGTAGCCTGTGTGTTCATCCACTCTCTGCTACATCTATGCCTTTCGTCGAGATCCGTTCAGCAATTTAGGCTACAAACTTTAATAAACATACATCCAAGAAAACTTTCATAACACTTAAGTAAGTTAAGGTAAGGTTCAATACAAATAAGGTATTGAAGAAAGATAGACAGATTGATATACAAATTAGTGAGTAAAATTTGTAATAAATATACCTGATAATGGAAGATCCAATACGGTATGGTACTGCGGGAGATTATTTGGCCCCGAACCAACCTGCAACCCAATTATCAATCTTTAAAAACCTGACTTCAAAAACTATGAATTGTTATAAATTAGAGGTTCAATACAACTAAGGTATTTCGATGAAGAGAATCGCTCCATCGACAAGAACTCACATAGATAAGTAACAGAAAGTTGGTCCTTCGAGCGAGATACGTACCTCAATGTACTTAGGTTTGAGATGTCCCGCGGGGCGCAGCTGCCGGTCCTGTGCCGGCGAGGCGGCGGGTGCGGCGGCGGCGGCGGCGATGGCGCCCGAGGCTGGCGGCGCACTGGGCCCGGCGCCGGCGCCCAGCCCGCGCCGTCGCGCCTCCTCGAGGCTCAGCAGTTTGGTGGGAGGGTTCAGAGGCAGGCTTTTCGGTCGGCGGCAGGATTCAGTGCCGCGGAGCTCCACTTGAGACTCGCAACGATCCTATAAATGCAGTTAACAAAACTGTTACAATTGGTTTTCTTATTTAAACGTAATTCAACAAGTAAACAGTGAAAAGAGATCGTTTTGAAGTTTTCAAATACCTGTTCTAAAGATTCAGGCCCGGAGTCAGCACCCTGGTCTTGCGCGAACAGATCCTCGGCGTAGCAGATCAGGAACTCTGTTACCACGGCCTATACCAACATTTGGCAATATAACTGTTGTGACCTTTGACTTGAGATGCAAGATAATTCATATTTAGATATTCATAAATTTGATTTGTATTAGATCCTCAAATTAAACGGAGAGCAGAGAACAAACAGAGAGAGACAGCTAAATGGAAGAGTCATAGATTAGATAATTACTTTGAAGTTTGGGATATGGGCAGTCAATGTTATTAGGTGTGTGTACGTGTGTGCGTGTGCGCATGTACCTGTACGGCGACGCCCTGCAGCGCGTGCTGCGGCGCGGGGGAGCGCAGCAGGTTGGGCGCCCATACGATGGCCATGTTGCGCGCCGTCATGCCCGTCGCCGCGCTCAGCAGCGACACGCGCCGCAAGTGACGCATTAAGTAAGACAGCGTCCTAAACACATACAAACGAAATTTTAAAAATCAATATTTTCTTCCCAGACGACGTGAAACAGTAACGTGTTTGTACGAAAAAGGTTGGTTTGCACAATTCACTACTAGTCCCTTTTCCTTTCCGCCCTTTTCTCAAGAGAAAAGGATGGGAAGGAAAAGTGGATATGACGGCAGAGGAGACGCATAGAAAGGGGAAATATCCTGTTTATGTGCGTCTCCTCTTCCGTCGATTGAGGGTAGGCAACGCATCTGCAATTGCGTATGTAGAGCTGCGGTCGCTTCGCCATTTCGGCGAATTTATATGGCCGTTTGGTCGTTTGCCACCTTATAATATAAAAAAAATACTCATTTGGAAGCAGAGGCGGAGTTTATCTCATTGCAAGGTAGAAGGTGATTTTGTAAGAGTACCATGGCGAATATTCTAGAGTGTACCTGTAATGCGGCGGCGGCAGCTTGACGACGGTGTCCCGCATGGCGCGCAGCCGGCTCGCCTCATCCGGCTGCTGCACCGCGCTCACGAAGCTCTCGTACAGCTGGTACGTGCACAGCGGGTTGGGCAGCTCCCTGAAATAACATCACGAGCTCACTATACGTCCACAATGAGGGGCTCGGAACCTACCCTAAGTAAGGGGTGACGAGGACATGGTCAAACACGCTGGCCCATTGTGGGTTCACTTCCTATTATTATAAATGCGAATATTGTTAGAGTTTGTAGCCTAAACTGCTGAACGGATCTGAATCGCATTTAATACAGATCGATGATAGTTTGAAAGAACACAGGCAAATTACTTTTGTTGTTATACGCGGACGGAGTCGCAGGCGAACGTTAATATAAACATTGAAATGGATATTCAAAAGTGTGTGTATTACCGGAAATACATCTTGAGTAGACTAGCGAGCGCATGCGGGTCTCGTTGCAGCGGGGGCGCGAGGTCGGGGGGCGCGTCCCCCGCGGCGTCGAAGGCGGCCCGCAGGCGCTGAGTGAGCGCCGCGCCGCCCGACAGCCGGTAGATGCCGTCCACCGCGCCGCGCCGCTCGATGGCGCGCGCGCACTCCGCCAGCACGCACGGCACTGGACACAAACAAACAAATTCACCTTATTGTAATACGTTTGTTCCGTGTAATCTCCTGAATGGATGGACCGATTTTGACAGAACTGTAACATGAAGGTAGCTAATATATGTAAGAATGCTATAGGCATATTTTTTAAACTATTAAATATGTGTTCACCATCATGTCCGCAGTTAAGTAGGTGTTCGCCGAGATCGCAGCCGAAGACGCGCTCCTTAAGGATGCCCTGCTGCTTGAGGCTGCGACGCGAGGGTCGCGACAGTATGAAGCTGCGGAACAGCGAGATCAGCTTGCCGTGCTTGCGTAGTACTGGCTTGATCGGCGCCATCGCCACTGACCTGTGACGTCACTATAGTTATAAACTCAACAAAGGAAACGCTATCAAATTGTATTAACAAAACACAATAAGAACAAATCTTCAACTATTAAATATTACATCTATTTTCTTATTTTTATTTCAACATTAAAGTTTTACTTCATTCACTTAAATATCCGACTCGAAGGACCATTTGTGTAACGACCACATTATTAATATAAAAAATGCGAAAATTTAGATGGTTGGATGTTTGTTGGTTTGTAGCCTAAACTGCTGAACGTGTCTCTATGAAATTTGGCATAGATGTAGAGGATAGTTTGGAAGAACACATAGGCTACTTACTTTTGTTTTTAATCCCACATGAATAGAGTTGCGGGCGAAAGTTAGTCACATATACACTGTATGCGAGTTACATACGATTTGTTTTTGAGCTGATTAAATGTTTATTATCATTACCAGGTGTTTCAGAGCTGGTTTCGCATTCAATATACGAGCAATTATAAACTCTGATAGGTTATTTAAAAAAATAGTGTTTTCATACCCTACAATCGGCGGCGGCTGCGTCATATGCCTGGGCACCTTGTCCCCGATGACGGCGACGCAGTGTCGCGGGAAGAAGCCGACGCGGAAGCCGCGCTTGCCGCGCCACCACACCGACTCCTGCGGCCCTAACACACACACCGCGGCTGCAATACTACACTGCACTACACGTCACACACACTACATTACTACACTAGGACCCTAGCCCCCCCCTAGAGGCAATAACATAACTTAAAATCATTATGAACTACCACATAAATATCAAAATCTAAGATGTATTGTAATTTCTGTTCATAGTTTCAGAGAACATTTGTAGCCAGATATCTAATATTAATCTTTTCAGAATATATCAGTTTGTGACGTCACAGGGAATCCTCTTTTTTAGTCTTTTTTAGTCCGTACTAATTAAAACTATCAAGTTGCTTGAAGTCAGTTTTAGCTTTCTGTTAAATTTTTATTTTTACTTTGATGAAACATGGAGATGAATTTTCATAGTCATTATGTTTTTATAATTCACTCATAATCTTAGCGAATTCAAGACAATTTAACAAATTAAGTTAGAAATTAATAGTAAAAGATACTTACCGGGCATATCGATAATGGATATCATATCGCCCACCTCGAAACTGATTTCATCGCGAGCCTGCAAGAAATCATAAAATCAACCAAAATAACATAAAATAATAAATACACTAATATTAAGCATTGCTATATTAACCTGTGACACATATTTCCTCACAGAGTAAGCGGCGGCGACTGCGGGCGTGTTGATAGAGCTGGAATCTTCATTGGCCACCAGTAACTTGTGGCCTGAGGACACAAAATGTTGTGACTAGCTGTTCCCGTGCGGCTTCATCCGCAATTATAAAAACTTTATTTTATTGTTCATAGGTCAGAAGTTCAATTGCAAATATCAAAATTCAAATGCACAAAAGACCTTTGACATTGGATAACAATTACCGTTATCATAACCTTGCTTTTTCGATGTTTTCACCTTATAGTTTTGTCCCTTTCCCACATGAAGGTTTTTCAAAACAAAGAAATGTGTGTTTACGCTTTATTATATTAAATATATAGTATAGATAAGAAATTTTACTGGCAACATTTAAAATTATTAATTCATCACTAAGGGAGACACTTTACTAACAGGACTACTTAACAATAACCACATTTTATAAGCGAAATAGGCGTAAACAAGAGACAACTGACCCTTGTTATCCATCTGCAGCCAGTTAAGTACTGGCCCGCAGTTGATGGAGTCATCCGCGATGATGGACAGGTGGTGCACGTAGTCTCCAATCAGCTGCTGGTAGCGCGCCTCCTCGCACCCCACCACCACCTCCTCCGACAGGTTCGGCAGCCCTGACACCTTGCGGTCGTAGATGCATCTGAGAGTCAAAACAACCTTCTCATAACACCTCTGTTCAGTACTCTACGTCGTAACCAAAGACATTTAAGAAACATATAGACTAGACAGGGAACATTTTTTCACCGGTAACTTCTTTGAAAGGTACTATATTAGTTGTCAAGGTTAGTACGCTCATGTCCTTGTATTGACATATTATAAAACATTTTACAAAATTATTATATACAGATCCCATCTTTTGTTGTAAAGAAAAAAAACGAAACAAAGTCAAAAGATAAAATATAAGCATTAAAATTTTAATGACATTGATAGGCAATTAATTATATTGACATGTGGTTTCGAGAACCTGTCAATAGCGTTAGTGGATCGTGTGAATAATGTCTCAAGTGAAGTGTCAATTATGATTCCTCTATATATTTTTGTATCTTTTGTATCTTATATTTTGTATCTTAGTTGGCCTGGCAATATCAAATCTATATCGAACACTATGACGATAGCAGTAACCAACCTGTGGAGCATATCGTCCAGCTGCAGGAAGTTGTCCCTGCTGCGTGTGAGGGTCCACTCGCTGCAGCCAGCGGGCTCGCTCCAGCCGTGCTGCTCGCCCGTTCCCCCAGCTCCGCCCGCGCCCGCGCTCACCACGCTCTCCTGCTCGCCGCCGCTCACGTGTGACCGCACGCGGAGACATATCCAACCTGAAACGACCAACAAACGTTGTACAAAACAAATATGAATCAATCTCGTCATAAACAGTTTTTGGTCCTTCTAGTCGGATGAATTAAATTTTGCACCCTTAGTAGAAATCCAAATGATTCAACACTTTCGTAAACATCTATAGTAATAAAATAATGAAACATGTGCATACCGTCGCTAGGGTCGTTGTCCTCGCACTGCTCCTCGCATGGCACTGTCTGTATACTGAGGCCGCCGAGAGACACGCGCTCGTAGTGGAAGTGCGCACATTCCTCTAACTTGGGGAACCGACACGACGGCACTGGCGGGGGACTCTGTTACAAAACATCGCATCAATTACAATAAAGTAACAAGGACAAGCACAGCACAGCACAGTATCATCATCACCCCTACATTGTCCTACTCCCGTAGGATCGGCGGTTTTCGTCCTCCAAATAACTCTCATCCGTCATCTGTCATCACTCCCTTCTTGATCATGTCACCTTTCACGCAATCCATCCATCTCTTTCTAGGTCTACCTCTACCGGTGTAACTCCACATTCATAACTAACTTCCGTGTTACATGCGATTCATCCCTCATAACATGCCCATACCATGCTAGCACAGCGCCAGTATCTTATTGTTAAAGACGTTGCTAACCTCATCGTGAAGATCGAAGGAGATGGAAGGCGGCGGCGCAGACTGACTCATAGCGACGGTGGCCGGCAGCGGCGACATGCCCATCGCCGACACCGACATGCCTGCAACACAAATAGGTAACATATCGCTAATTGCAAAACTACGTAACAGAGTACCCAGAAAGCAATACAAACCCGATGTGTCTCGCTTATCCGTATCATTGGAGACGCGAGTCGAACTGCGTGACTCGGAACTGAAGCGAACCGATCTGAAGATAAATAACAAAACCTTAATGGGCGGTTTCCGAACTACTTTTACCTATTCGATAGTGCTTATGATTCTATAAATTGAGTTTTTCTCCGTTGAAACATAGGTCAACGTAACACTAATGAATCACTAGATTATAATGGAAACTTCAGAAACCCAACATAAGTGCTATACATTGCAAATATCGTACTAAACTTAGAGACGAAGGTAGGATCGCTCCATATGGCATATGTTTGTTGGTAGTAAGTTTGTTATTACCTGTGGAAGGCTCCGCACTGCGCGGGGTCCTTGTCGGGCTCGGCGAAGGCGCGCGCCGCCAGCGACTGGCACGACATCACCGACCCGTGCGGCGAGCCCTGGCACAACGTAAATGTATCTTGAAGAATTGTTGTACATTTTTTATAATTATTTTAGTGGTCCAGTCGTCTCTCGGAATTAACAAACATTCACAAATAACGACATCTATACCTATTAATTATTGCACAGTTGGTCCTGCAGAAACATAAGACCCTCTGAGCTCTTACTAGTTAAAGGTCCGACTTTAATAAGCAATCCATCAACACAATTTAATAAAAGCAAGGATCTTGTAACATTAGCAATTAAAATCCCTAACTTGGAACAAAGACCACTTGATGCGGTCCTATTAGGCGTGTGCCGGCGAATAAGAGCCGTCAAGTGCTCACCACTAACGAACCCTATTTCTTTTCACGAGGACCACTCAACAGGACCACTTCGATCGGTGTATTGATTGTTCCGGGACAATAAGCAATATTCATTTGTTTTACTGCTTTATTATAATTAATGTTAACAACTACAGATATACCTACTTGGTAATTGTTTAATTAAAGAAATTCAGATCAGGACTCGAAGGACCATTATTTAACAAGTATATCACCAACTATAGAATTTATTTGTAGGATATAGTATATTCACGGTCTAGATCATATATTTTTATTAACAGATCTGCAATTCCACAAATTATTTGTGTATAAAACGAGACCTAAATAAAAATAATTCAAAAGGATAGCTCGATTAATTCGAATTAATCTTTTCAATAACTTAGACATAACATATACTGCAGTAACATATGTTATAACATTCTTTCTAAATGACGTCATAAAATTATATTTATATACTCTGAAGACATAACAGGATATCAAGCTACGTCCTACGGTACGTCGTTGCGTTTTACGATCCATACGCACCCATATTCTGTCATAGATAGAGTTAACCCATTTCCTTAGATTTAACGGGACGTAATAAACATTTTCTAATTTTTATAACGTACAAAGCGATACAAAATGTGCATAAAGTTGCGCCTTATTGTATCGCCATTGCTTTCAAATATAACTACTGTGATGACGGAATATAGTTCGATTAGAAGGATTAAACCTGGTGTGCGGACCTTACGTGAGTAGGAGGACAGAGAGATGGCTTGTCACTTCTATAAATAACTAGCTGTTGCTCGCGACTTTGTCCGCGTGAAATTAAAAAAGATACAGTCTATGACAATGTAGCTTTTTAATGTTGAAAGACTTTTTAAAATCGGCCCAGTACTTTTCGAGTTATTTCAATACATACAAAAAATACAAATCTTTCTTCTTTATAATATTAAGTATACATACTTATAATCTGACTTTCCATGTTCATAAAATAAAAATTAATTAATTTTAAATTAGTATTTTCATCACCAATCTAACAGATAGAGGTAACCGACGTGCACATTTTTTTTAAACACTGTACATCCGTATCCCATATAAAAGTCATGTTTACTTCTATTTCGGAAAGCCTCTGATGTTTGTTGAAATAATAAATAGCGGAGTTACGTAGTTTATAATGCGTTCAAGTGAACAAGATCCCATGGGTGTTGGTTCAAGCATTAAGCTTGAGTTTCACTGGACATAACATTAATTAAAAATAAACAAGGAAACACCCTGTTCGATGAAGAAAAAACATCACAACATTCTGTATATATATTAATCTCATTACATTTGGTATGATAGTATAGTTATTCATAATTCAATTTAAAAAAATAAATGAAAACTCATAAGAACATATATATCGTACTAATCTTACTAATATTATAAATGCGAAAGTTTAGATGGATGGATGTTTGTTAGAGTTTGTAGCCTAAACGGCTGAACGGATCTTGATGAAATGTGGCATAGATGTAGAGGATAGTCTGGAAGAACACATCGGCTACTTGCTTTTGTTTTTTTAATTCCACGCCAACGGAGTCGCGGGCGAAAGCTAGTAAAACAATAAAAATCTTAGTTATATATCCAAACATGGCTTTCAAAATACATGACACAACACTACATGCACTATCTGTACATAACATAGTGAAGAAACTATTACATGCAATTGTTAATTTACCTTATGCATTGTATGGCATAAAGTAATTAATTCTGTGAAAACATTTCAACTAAATCCATTTTGATAATATTTAATAAGTTGCCGACATTCAAAAACAAAAACTTTTGATATCTTTTTAAATCAATATATTAAACCAGCTGTTCCTGTGCGGCTTCATCCCCAAAAAAATATAAAAACCTTATTTCATTGTTTACATTTGTCATATTATCATTTTCAAATGTCAAAATACCAATTACCTTACTATGGCAATTTTCCTACCTTGATGTTGGCAGCAACTTATGGTCTCTTTCCCACATTAGGGTTTTTGTCCAAAATATTTGGTCCAAAAAGGACACCTGAGACCACAGGAAACCCATTAGGGCTGTACCAGGGAAGGGATAAAATTGTGAATTTTACAATTTTAAAAAATGTGATAGCAGTGGTTTCACAAAAATCATTAAAACATTAAAAGGAACTATTTGATTTAATTACAATAATTTAAAAAATATGATTTGATTATATGATTTACATAAAGAGACAGCCCTTACTTTTGTGTGTCTTGGGAATTACTGTAAGTATATAAACATAATCTTTTATGCATTATAGGAAACATTTTAACATACATCTCACTAATATTATAAATGCGAAAGTTTAGATGGATGGATGTTTGTTAGTTTGTAGCCAAAAGGCTGAACGGACGAAATGAGGATAGTCTGGAAAAACACATAGGCTACTCACTTTTGTTTTTTTTAATTCTACGCGAAAGGAGTCACGGGTGAAAACTAGTTTAACATAATGGCGCTATAATAAAATTGTATAAACCATTTCAAGTGTTATGGCTGCTATAAATGCTTTCTTACATGGATTTATTTATACCCAGGTAAGTATTGAGAATGGCCTAGTATTGTATTGACAAGGATTCTTGTATTCATTATTCATCAAAGAATTAAATGCTAGGAAACTATGATTTAATGACTAACAGACTTTTACCCGACTGCCGCAGAAGATATTTCTTAAGAAATGATGGATTCGCTGAGGTCTTTAGCCTAAAATGGCTTTAACAATAAAAAAAACAATATTTATGGTGACTGAACCCCAACTGCCATAAAAATTGCCCATTGATACCATTATATCTGGTTTGGTCTGTATTTAGTAACCTTGTGATCATCATAGACACTGAATCACCCTTTTGCTATTACTCTAGTGTACATTGTTGCGCTCAATTTCTATACCATATCATACCTTGCTATTTAACCTGCAAAAATGTTTGTTCCTTATAATCTGAAATCATAATTTCACTAGCAGATACTCCATAACATTGCCTAAGTATTGATAGATTAAAACAAATTATTGTGTATTTAATAATTTTTAGTAATAAACAGTTAACATCAATATGACAAACTCAAAAAAAAAAACAGTGCATATTAATCACAGACCAACTTAAATAAAAATGAGTTAATGCTGCAATATGATCAATAGTCATGTTATGAGATGTTAGAAATTAAATTAAAAATAAAAACGTGAAAGAAACAAACATACAGACAACATCTATACAGCCAGCTACATTTGGCGGCTCACATTCTGACCGCAGAGTACCCAGCCATCGGAACACACTCCAAACACCCGCCGCATTACTGCCACATAAATGTACAAGATTTTCTCCAAAAAACTGCCATTTAGTTCTTCAACTCTTCTATTCACTGTTTTAAGAACTAATGTCCTTTTTTTTATATTTCACAACATTTTATTACAAGTAAGAGTACTACTCATCATTTAAATACAAAAAATACATTTGGCACTGCTTTTCAGCGACAGGAACTGTTTTTGTGGTCACTTTGGCACGGAATGTAAAATCAAAAGACGCGATATCGAAATCTTTTTGCAACGGAGAACACTGTAAAAATCGCAACCGCTTCACGGATCAGAAACTGCACCGGAGACGAAAAGAGAACAAAAAATAAACGACTGCATCGACGCGTTTCGTCACTAAAAACAATATTTACCGTGGAACTGGGCTACAAAACAAAAATAGCAACCGAAATTCACCGCGGCGTATCGAGCCCTACTGAGTACCTATCGACTTGTATCCTACATTTTCGTGCGAGCAAATCATTAAACCGTCGCTAATTTACTAAATTACGAGATAATTAAGTCAGGAAAATGCTTTTCCATTTAAATAAAAGCGAATCGTAACTCAAGGAGTAATTCGATTTGACAGCGGCGCGCGCCCCTCTCCCCGCGTCGGAGTAATTCCGTCGCTCTGCCATTCGGTCGATTTCAGTGTTGCCAGTACAAGTGCGCCGAAGCATTTTTTAGGTAAAATAACTGAGAAATACGCCAAAACATTTTATCTTTTAATTTATCTCCTGATATGTTTGTGAAACCAAGTTTTATTATGTGAGGGTTGCCGCTTTTAACTTTTAACCTGAATTTATAAATAGGAACCGACACTTAAAGATGCCTGTTCATCATATAAGGATTTTTTAAACATTTATTCTATCTGCTATCATATTCCAGACATATGGATTACGCTCACCGCTTTTATGTTCAAATAAAATATAATAACAGATGATTTCTCAGTTATATTTATTTTAACACTATGCTTTAACAAAAAAAATCAAAAAGGATGGTCTGACAGTAAATACTGGTTATAAAACGACAAAGAGCAAGTACATACGCACATCTGCTTGACATAAGGCAAGGGTGACGCAATGTCGTAATAATTGCTGTCCTTGTAGGCCACTGTACGTATTGCCCGAATGATCCAGACAATTCAAAGTCATAAGGATGCTTTTATTAATACATTGCAACTCATACATTGTTAAAGTTTAGAGTTCCTTGAGTTAATATTATTATATAGGAAGGGTTTTCTTTAATTTAATACTTAATCGCTTTTATTGTCGTTAATAAGTTGTTCTCTAATCATGTAATTCAGCTAATGTTGAGGTTAAAAAAAGGATGAGACGTATAACGTATAGTATAGTATATTGTATTATCTGTGGTATAACGTACCAGCGACTAACTTATAAAGAAAATCTGAAGTAAAACATTTATCTACTTAGATTTTTAATTAAGTCATTACAGCATCGTGTCTGTCGCAATCGCAAATGAATAGCTAATTAGACGCTTTAATGAGACACGTGCTGCAATGGGTGAGTCACGCACGTTATTGCGGGCAACACCTAGCCGCCTCAGTATCAGATGCAGTACATCGACGATCAGTGGATGGAATGCTAATCAAACGAAGACTTGACAAAATCAAGTATCGAAATATCTCGGTAACATTTAGAGCAAGAATACAGATTTAAAAGACAAGCAGTATTCTAATTTTGTCCAAACATCTTTACGGTTCCAACATTCTTCTTCACATTCATACATACATAGAACGGGATGAACATTTAAGATGTATTCCCTGAGAAAAAGACTTATAGCAGAATCTTTTATTAAATAGTCCAGCTAACAAAGATATGAATGGACATCAAATCTTACTAATCTTACTAATA
>LD688989.1:6134460-6152167 GCA_003118335.3 Papilio memnon
CAATTAGTTTTTAGGTCTTTAAGTATTAGTGGATAAATATGAATAATTGTATTAATATAGACAATTTCCCCTAGTTTACTTATTTCCTACCTTTTTCTCGCGACTTATTTCACCCAAGATTTAAAAAAATGTAGCCTATAATATGCCTGTCCATGTCAGCTACCCTTCAGTGAAAGTCCAGTCGAAATCGGGACAGCCGTTTCGGAGATAACCCGGAACAAACGCGGCTTGCGGACAGACAGATAAAAAAAATATAAATGCGATTTTTGTTATCAGCAACGCAAATCATCAATGCCATCTTCCGAAATCTGGAATTTTGATATTACAAACAGACATTCCAATTTTATTATATGTATAAATATTATAGAATACGTTAAATCTGTTAGTTAATGTTTCCGTTCCTAACATTATCACATAATGTATATAAAATTCTATTTCACTTTACGTGCCTCTATCATAAACAAACAGCTCTTAACACTCACGTAAATGATATCTCGATTAAGAAATATGTATGCGTCATTTATATAAGTTATCTACTTTCCTATGTACGTGATATAACATTAAAATAGCAACAGAAAAAACCATTTAATCTAAGTTATGTTTATTAAAATAGATATAGTGCGACAACCTTATCTGACTAGGTAAAAGACGCGCTGCTTTCGCAGTTATTCAGAACTAGCTGTTCCCGTGCGGTTTCATCCGCGTGAAATTATAAATACTTTATTTTATTGTTTACTTTTGTCACATTCTCAATTGTAAATGTCACAATGACATGACATGATGACAAACCATGGCAACATTGCTTCCTTGATGTTGGCAGCAACTTATGGTCTCTTTCCCACATTAGGGTTTTTATCCAATTTATTTACCCCTAAGTTTAATAGCATGAAAATATATAGCCTAAAGCGTGACGTAAGTGTAGGGCTTTTTATTAAAAAAGAATTATTCAAAAATATGCTGTAATTTCTAACATCTTAGGCAATAAAGAAGTGTGTGTTTACGCTTTATTATATTAGTATAGATATAGGTATGTAAAACACACATAGGTATAGAAAACGAACTAGAGGTCGCTACTCGCCAGTGTGATTTCATAATTTAGTTTGAATGCTCACCGGTAGCGTGCACACCTGTAACTAAACTATCGCACAACTGTTTAGTCTCGCTTTGATTCCTATGAGCTTATAAGGAGCGCACATTACTCGATTTTTAGTTTTGCAACTAAACACTTGAATTGGTTGCGAAACAATCGACAATCGCAAAACAGTTGCGCGATAGTTAAGTCAAAGATGTGCGCCTGCTCTTCGTATAATTATCAAAGTTTATAGATTAGAAAAGTTTATTTTATAAAGGTTATGTCACATTGTTGCCATTATAAAACAAAGCCTAATATGAATTTAATGTCAGTTAAATGGCAATACAGGTAACCTTTACAGCCATTTACTATTTACCGACACTAATAAAGGTTACATTATAAATGCGAAAGTGTGTATGTTTGTAACGTAACTAACAAAAAGAGCTGACCGAACTTTAATGAAATTTGGAACAGAGGTAGATTACAGTTTGTTAAATCCTATAGGCTTAATTTTCTGAATTCTACGCGGACAAAGTCGCGGGTGACGACTAGAGAATAAGCTTAATTTAACGATGAATTGATAATTCGAAATTCATCCATTTCAAGTCAAACGAGGAGTTATCTTTAAATTATTTATGTTGGGTTTCTGAAGTATCCGCCTATTTTATTATTACGTAGCGATACATTACGTTGTCCTATGTTTCAACGGAGTAAAACTCAAGTTACGTAGCTCGGAAACGCATTTCATGAATTTATCGAACGAAAAACACTAACCAATGGTTAAACGTATCTGGGAAACCGTCCATTAGTTAATACCGTTCAATAATTAATCTACATTAAATATTGATCAAGTAACGTCTGCAGGAAGCCGTGGCAGTCTGAGAGCGGCTTCAATTAATCGAACCCGCGCCTTCCTGTCATTACACTCACCACACTTTCTAAATGCGGCAATTATTATTATTAAATAACGTAAATAACCCTATTTTATATTATACTAACTGTTCCCGTGCGGCTTTTTCCGCAATTATACTTTATTTTATTGTTTACATTTGTCCAATTCACAATTGCAAATGTCAAAATTCAAATGCACAAATGACAACGAAGGACATTGACATTGGATAACAATTACCGTTACCATAATAACCATGCTTCCTTAATGTTGGCAGCTTGTAGTTTATTGTCCCTTTCCCACATGAAGGTTTTTTCCAATTTAATTACCCCCAAGTATAATAGCGTGAAAATATATAGCTTAAAGCGTGTCGTAAGTGTAGGGCTTTATTAAAGAAATAATTATCCAAAAACATGCTGTAATTGTTGACATTCTATACCACGAAGTAGTGTGTGTTTACGCTTTATTATATTAGTATAGAAAAGCTTTTGAAAATTCAAGTAGATTAAAAATGAACGCCTAATCCCAAAATCGTTTAACTTTTTATTGAATATTTTTATACATTTTCTAAATCCTTCAAGAGCGTTAGTGCAATATCCGCATCCTAGCAGATTAATTTGCGTGTGTACTTGTAGAGCTTGTTTGGCCAGTGGGCAGGGCTGAGGGCCCATGTTTAGTTAAGTACCAATTGGGGTCAATTAGCGTAACAACCGAGCGATGGATTAAACGACACAAACGGATTGCGTCATAGGTCTGCTATCAAGTTGATAATTACGACCGCAAAAACTTAAACAAAAAAAAGAACGAACTCTTTCAATTATTTTGTTGTTCAGTACGATAGACTAATAAAATAAGAACGGCTGTGGACATCCCCTTGCACCAATGTGCAAAAAAAGCTGTATTCAGGGCGGCGGTGGCTTGAGAAGCACCAATACGAGATTACTACGAGTCTGGAAAGACGACGATGAAGTAATTGTCACTTCAAGGTTAAATTCTCTCTTCTTTTCAAATCCAACAACGTATTTAAAAATTATATTATTCCTGCGGATGTTAGTCTCTGAACAACACATAAAAATGCTTAGAATTATCAAATGACAAGGAGAAATCTATCTGGCCGACGTTGGGCATTAATTTCTCTTCTGGCAACTGTTACTGATAGAGCTGTGTTGCCAATTTGTAAATTGCGTATTGCATTATTTACAAGATAACGTATTGAAAACTAGCTTCCTTGCACTTAATTAATTAACAAAAGGCATCGTATCTCTTAAGTGATGTTATACTTATCAGATAGGTCAAATTTAAGTATCACTTAAAATTTAATTCGCAATTACTGATGCTTTGCCTATCCTTAATCGTCGGAAGACCTTCCGCTTTATACTTCATCTCATTAATCTATACTAATAATTTTTTTTAATTTTTTTTTTTTATAATTTCACGCGGATGAAGCCACAAGAGAACAGCTAGTTCCTTATAAGACCGTACACGTAAATAGTTTCACTTGACGCCTGTCTTCTGTTTGTTCGTGATATTGCTCCTGGCAAGCCGATCCAATCCTGCAAAGATATTACAGCGGGCTCTTCCACTGAGTGCTGTCTGTGAGTGCAATCTTTCTACAACCAATTGTACAACAGTTACATAATATTCAGTAACATACGAGTTACTGCGCAGCCATATTAGTAACAGAGGCATTGAAACGGAACCGGCTCTCACGTATATCGATTACTTTAATGAAAAACCTGTGTTAACATATCTAAACAATTGAAAATGACAACCCGACTAATTTAAATACCGTAACCTGACTCAATTCTTTTAGGATTCAACGTCTTTTGAATTTGCTACCAGTGTAGTGCTATTCAAACTTTATAGAACCGAGCTTCTATCTTCTATCTTCTTCTATCGCACATGCGTTTGAAACTACGAGCGACCACAAAATTTGAATCTTATAATATTTCCATAACGCGTTTTGTTGATTTATTTCAAAACTATAGGGGCTTAGATGTGAAATCAGTGTATTCATTTATAGGTCACAGTTTGATGGACGAGCACGGTGTATGGTTAATTTATTTAAAATAATGTAAGACGCGGGTGTATTCGACCCGCGTCGGCCAGTTTCACTGGACCCCGCCACCGCTTTCCACTTTCGATTGCGGGAAATGCAAACCAATGCACACAACGAATATGATAGTAAGATAGGTTAAATTTTAGTTATTCAATGTCAATTTACACATTGATGAGGCATGTACAGACATTACTTTACTGAACCGATTACTAAAACGAACTTCAATCTCATCATCATCACCAACTCACTATACGTCCCCACCGAGGGGCTCGGGGCTCGGAGCCTAACCTAACTTAGGGTGACTAGGCCTTAGTCAAAGTGCGGGTTGGTTGACTTCACACATATCTTTTAATTTCTCCGATATGTGCAGGTTGCATCACGATGTTTTCCTTCACCGTAAGAACATCCGATAAATTATTATATGTACATATGAAATTCGAAAAATCACATTGGTATATGGCGGGATTCGAACTCAAGACCTGTAGATTACAAGTCAAGTACTTAAAGCACCTGAGCCACCGACGCTCCCGCTTCAATCCCGAACTTCAATCTGATAGATTTTAATTAAATTTGAAGTTTAAGACGTGGTTTTATATTTAAATATCGTCTCAGTATCCGACCTTAAGTCATGAAATAGTTACATACAATTTATTGAAAATAATCGTTCGATTACATTAGTAATACAGTTAAGTATAAAATTTTGGTTTAGAAGATAACAATAGGATAATGAAAGCGTAAATTCAACAAAGGAAAAACTATTTTCTTTACTTATCGCTGAAGTACGCAGTTATATATGTATACTAATAGTTAAGTAAAAGGTGAAGTAACTTAGAGTGCATTTAATGTATCAAGTGACAACTTTCTTTCAAAATGTTAGCTTACGTAAACAGTTTCCTTGTTACGTGTCGATAAGTAACACTTAGCGATAACTTGAGTGTTACTTAATGACTTACCCGACGTCAACTTATCTACAAGATAAATTGATTCAATAAACTTTATTACAATAATAATTTAGTTAGTAACATCGACATTTTATAAAGTAAAAGTATTTATTGAACGATTTTGCATCGAAAAGGCGTATCGCAGATAAATATATTTCAATATTTGTAAATTTATTTTTTCAAGGCTGAAAATACTATTTTAGTTAGTGCTAGTAATCATTGCTGATCTGAAATCTGATGGAGACATAAACCAGAAAGTGTTAAGAATGAATGTGGATGGCTACAAAGGAAGAGGAAGACCGAAGAAAGTATGGATGGATTGTGTGAAAGAGGATATGCTTAAGAAGGGAGTGGATTCAGATATGACGGCTGATAGAAATGTATTGAAGAGTAGCAGATACTTTTTTTTCTCGCTGGGAAAATGCCTTTACGCATCCCCCCCGGGTCACCAGGGGGGGTATGTGGGGCTCGCCGGTCAAGAAGATGGTAGAATGGCCGAAATACCCACTAAAAACCCAGCGGTGTTCCTTCTGTGCGCCTGTGGCTGGGTCACGGGAACGCTTTCGCATACTTCCGCGACCCAGCCAGCAGAGGGCAAGTTGATGATGATGATGAGTTGATCTTAAGTCTATTATTATTTAAGTTCAAACTATCTTTATTTTTAAGTATCCAGTTTTTGTAACACTAGGATAGGATGCTAGGTTATGGTTTAAAATAGTCTTATGGGATTCGAACCCTCGACTACGTGATCGGAAATCCGTAGCCTTAACCATTAAACTATTGGCGCTTCAATGCATGCATAATCTATGCATATGTCAATATGCTTCAGGTTTTATCCACACTTTCGTGTCTAATACTTCTATTAAAATAATTATTAAATTAACGTAAAAAAAGTTAGTTCAAGAGCGTTTCTATCCATTCAACGCGGTTTAATTAACTAAATTAGATCAATTACGAACACTTTCCCAAGACGAGGTGAAACATGGCGTAGTTCGAATTGAGAGCAAATTAACTACCGAGATAAACAATTAGCTATAGAGATTTTGGAAAGTTGAAGCCGTTTCAGTTCAAAGGTACCGCGGAGTCAGAGACGCAAAGTTGCAGGGTTACCATTAGACATGGTAAACTAGCGACAACATGAAGAGGTCTTTTGCAATTAGTAAGTTGTTTGCAGATGTGTGTCTATTTATAATGGGCAGATGAAAAACTGTCACCAAATTCAACTCCCCTTTCTATCCTATTTAGAAAGATGAAAAGTGGAAGACTAGAATTTAGGCTCAACACAATCATCAAACAAAACGCAGCATAACTCATACATCGCCGCCAGTTTCGTGTGAATGTCGCAATTTCTACGACCGCGCCCGTAACCTGAGCTTCCGAGAAAAAACCAACCAAGTTTCATGTGCAGCGAAGGTCGAAAAGCATTTATTTGCACTGAAATTACGTGACATTTTTACTAATTGATGGAGTTGAAACTAGTTGGTTTTGTAGTGTTAATTATGTCGAAAAGTCGAAAATGTATGGAACACAATAACATTCGATAAGTCACGTGATTGTCACGTATTCGTTCCTATACATTTTGCTAGCGATATCATTAATCGAATGTAACTTTGTTCAAGGTGACCCCCTAGACTTAGCCAAGATCATGAGATAGCGACGTCCATACATGTATCACTAACAAGTATATGGTAAACTAACTTCCGCCCGCGACTCCGTCCGCGAGGAATTAAAAAAAAACAAAAGTGAGTAGCCTACGTGTTTTTCCAGACTATCCTATCTATACCAAATTTCATCGAAATCTGTTTACCCGTTTAGGCTACAAACTCAAACATACATCCATCCATCGCTGTCGGAATAAATAGTATCCTATGTCCATCTCCTGGCTCTAAGCTACCTCCTCACCAATTTTCAGCCATATCGGTAAAGCCGTTCTTGAGTTATAAATAGTGTAACTAACACGACTTTCTTTTATATATATAGATTAAGTTATGCCAAAACATGAATATTTTCTATACGACTATTTTTCGTATCGATCAATACAATTTTCTTGTCAAAGATGTAAACGTAACTGCTCAACTTGAAACTGAAAGGCGTTAAAACTGTTTTCTCCAACTGAAGTGACAAATATTCTGTGCTTTTTAACATGTTAATTATTTAGATTACATTTTTTAAATTCGTGTAAAAAATTCAGAGAAATAGAAAGTCATTAGAACGAAACTGGGTCAAGTTTCGTATCCAGCGTTAAAATTGGTACCATTTGGTTCTAAGTTTGCTTCCTTCTTTATTTACGTTAATTAAAAAAAATAATTATGCATCAGTATAAGGTGATAGCGATTTTCGTAATCGTATTTATAGCTTTATATGTTGACATACTAAAGATGGGGCGTTAGAGTACACGTAACCACACTTGGATTTGACAGAGGTTGGGACGCATAGGAAGGGGATTTTTTTTCTGGATGTCCCCTCCGTAGATTAAAGGCAACGCATCTGCTTTGCGGAAGTATAATAGGTAGTGATCATTACTCTATTTCGGCCTATTCAGGTGTCCGCATACTCGTTTCCCACATTGTTATATTAAAGAAAACTGCCCTAAGATGATGGAAGTTTTTTTCATATTACATAAAAGTGATTTATTGAAGTCTACTTACCCATTGAGACCACAGACTTGAAGCTATAGACTTTATATGTGAAGTTATCGCTGACCCGTCTTTATTAATGGATATATAAATATATTAGATATTGCTAAATTAATTTTACCACGTGGGGAAATTGAAATTAACACTTAAAATACTGTTTTGTATGTTACGTAGTATTTGTTTACGATTTATTCGGACTTTTAGTAACAATGAAAACATAATAAAATGAATGTTTCGTTTTAGTAAATAAAAAAAATTACAGCCATTGTATAATTAAACAGAATTAATGGTAGACAGTAATTTGTATTATAATTAGATAGATTATTTATACACACCTTCAAAGCAGGGGGTAAATCTGTCCACTACAATGAGGAAAATCCATTTCTGTCACTCATTAGGCATTCCGTAAACCACAAACACTGAATTTAATTACTTATATACAATCAGTGTTTACTTCAGTTATATTTCTCAATATTGTATACAATAGCACGTAATACGGGAAGTTCAACACTGCGAAATGGTAGACACTCCTTCAAAATAAACGTTAAATAAAGCGGCGATTAACTAGAAAAAAATAATATCAGTAAATTAGAAATGATTACACTGATCACTAGACCCAATTCTCACGAAGGTTTCTTTTATTCTTCACACAATTTATACGTGAATCGCATAAACATATTATTATTGACAGATCTTACTATCACCACTTTAACCAACCAACTTCTGCGGAAGTCAACAACCGTTTGACAGATTGTAGTAGCCTTGGCCTATGGACGCGACGCCATTTTTTTAATGTTGCCCGTTTAATTGTTCTGATATCCCCAAATTACGACTATAATTTCTAGTTAATTTTTATCAATATCTACAATGTAAAAGAATATGCAAAATATACGACTTCAGTAAGAAAAGAAATAAAAACATGTAATGCATGTAGCGCCATCTAGTTGGGAGTAGTGGCTCATAGTAAAGTGTTGATTTTGTATCTGAATACATGTATAGATGGCGCTGATTTATAAACATAATAATTCAATTCGGGCTGACCTTAGTAAACGTTTTGAATTGTTTTTGTTTGTTTTCACGAAATATTAAAAGTCAATACTGTAATAGTAACACACTAATTTAATGTTTCGTATAACATAAGTAAACAAGGTTATATTGTACTATCTTTAAGTCATTTTTCATTTATAATACTTTGGTTTTATTGATATTTCTGCGATAATCTTATATAGTGTAATAGTTAAGTTGGTAAAGTAAAAAAAGTAGTTTTACTTCAAAAACATTTATTTTAAAATTAATTTGCATCTGAAAAAACAACACAAAGGCCAGAATAATCTAGCACTTGGAAGCAAAATTAAAATAACATCGGCTTTCCTATAGGTACTACTGAGGTAGACAAACTCATAAGATTATATAAATTCTCTTTAACTTAGTATCACAAGCTTTAAAACGTAAAAGCAAATCACTTAATAAAATGACAATAAATAAATTCTTAACATATTTAAGGAGATCGATACATTTAAATAATGGCAGCACTGGAATGTAAAAAGTCACAGATTAATTAATGACCAGAGCCATCAGCTTCGAGGATTTGGTGTCTTCTTCCACTCCGGGAAATGCAAAACCCTTTTTAGCCAGTTCTTCATAAGTTATTTCGAACAAATCAGCAAAGCCCGCCTTCTTAGCAACAGCTTGAGATGCGGCGGCAGTGAACACTGTGGCTGTCACTTTGATACCCAGCGCCTTGCACAGGGGGACCCTAGGGACATGCGAAGTTAATTAAAATTTCAGAAAAAATAACAAACAAGTCATTAAACTTCATACTAAAGTAGTCAGTTAACCTTAAAAATATACAGAGATACAGTAAAAGGTGTTTGGTGAAAGAAAAACGAATATAAATATAACATTAATTCATTTTATTCAATATATTAAATAAAATATCCAAAATGCCAGTAGAGCATTTACACATATTTGGTAAATATTTTCCCTCTCTTTTCTGGCAACACATTTCTCTTGATATGGTAGATCGGCTGCGCGTAGCCATACTCTAATTCACAATAATAAAAATGTTTACTTCTATCAGCAGGGTTAGGATAATACGCCGCGCAAAATACTTCATCAACTTCGTAAATTTTCACATCAAATGTGCTCTGATCTAAAACTCCACTCATTAGCATCCTTTGTATGATTTCGCAACTTGTATGTTTTAATTCGTTACCCCAAATATTCAAATACCTCAAGAAAACTTTCTTTTTAATCGTATACAATAAATCTAAAATTCCCTCATTCGACAATTTATTCTGTGATATATCTAGCGCTCTAACATTTGAATATGGCAACCCATAACTCAACGCTTTCGCGCCAATATCATGAATTCCATTACCAGCTATATTTAAAAATATTAATTGAGGCGCTTCTGACAAGTATTTAGCTAGTAATTCCGCTCCATAGTCACCTATTCTATTATATCCAAGGTCTAAATAACGCAGTGTCGCATTATTTCTCAGACCTCTAACAAAGTACTCCATATCATGCGCTATAAATTGATTTTTCTGCAAATGTAATTCTATTATATTAGAATTTCTTTCGAGTAAAAATTCAATATGATATGCCAGCCATTTTGTTTCGTACGAATAACGGTTAAATAACGGATTAATCCTACTTAAATCCAAAACTTTCACAGTCGTATTCCCTTCGTTATCATTCCTAAAGGCCGCTATAATTTCCGCCACACTGGTCAACGTCTGTCCAGTTTCCCCTAAATCTAGGAACTCGATTGTATCATTTTCTTTCAGAAGTTGAGCAAGAAATTTACCACTGTCCGTACCCAAATCGTTGCCGTTTATTCTTAACCTTTTTAATTTAATATATTTCGCGTACTGAGCTAAATATTCGATTGATTTATAGGTTATGTTGTTGTTCATAATATTTAGGTCTATAATACTAGATCTGCCTTTGACTAGTAAACGTTTTAGTAAATTAAAGAAGCCTCGGTCAGTGAGTTGGTTGTAGCATAGATCGAGCTTGGTTATTCTTCTGGGAATTTCTCTGATGTAAAGGTAAATCGCTGTTATATCTAAATCTTTAATCCTTCTTTTATATCTGTCGTGTAAATCCTTCCCTCGAAGTACTAAATACCCAGTACCGTCAGAATTCCTTTCCGTAAACAAGTTCAGACGTATTTTATTAATTTCTCCAATTGGTAATGGCGGTGGCTCACCAGTTATCTTTTTTAAAAGTTCTTCCTTGTTGCAAATGCATTTCTTTTTTTTAACCGTCGTATTCGTTACCATGGCTAGAATTTACATGTAAACCTATAAATAAAAATGTTGCACAAAAGATTAATTTGTATAAATTGACAGTTGTTGATAGGTTATTGTGGCAAGTTGACATACAGAAGCCATAGAGATAAATTAAAACATAAACAAACATATGACGATTAAAATGGCGATATTTTTTACCACATCCAACTTTATAAAAATGTAACCCGTATAAAGGATTTTTTTTGTAAATAATTAAAATACGCAAACGTTGTTAATAGTTTGTCTCGAACAAAGGAGTTTTTAATCCTCTTGTGACTTAAAGAGTAGAGTACTACGCACAAAGATGTAACGAAGTTTATACCTCCAAATGACGCGGAAATTGCTTCTTATAAGGCGAAAATTCCCAACAATTTTTAAAAGAGGAACCTCCCTATAATACGATTTATGGCTCTGGCCAGTTGAAAAACGTGTTATACGGGGGATTCCTACAACGCGAACTATAACATGGAACCATCAACGATGTTGTAGAAAGATTTTTTCGTTGAAGTGTGTGAATTGTATAAATAAAAAACATCCTAATGCTTTTGATTTATAAATTCATTTTCTTCCCATTTCTCTCAAATAAGTGAGAATTAATTTAATTATGCCAGATAGTTGAGTTATTTCTATGAAGATTCATATGATATCGACCCCTTAGTCACGCTAGATGGCAGTATTCAATAAGTGCGGGAAACGTCGGCCGGAATCCGAGGAATTCTTACAGACCGACGATAAATTCCTCATTTCTCTCCCGTTTATTAAATATCGGAAAATGAAAATACCGATGCAAATGTACCGTTTAATTATAGATATCAACGATTAAATATAGATTAATCGATTATACTACCTATTTAAATATTATGAATTCATCGGAGTCCTTTAAAGATATCCTTAGTAGATTTAAGGTAAAATAACCAGTAATTGACGTGTGCGACAACTAGATTAATAATGTCATCAAAAAGCGAAAAATACTTATCAAAGTTAATTATAAGAAAACTTTCTCTTTTTTTGAGGATCGTTTACGATTTAATTACAAAGAGACTTTTATATGCTTTCATCTCCAATTTTAATTACCTTGCTTTCAATATCTCCTTGCCAATATGACAGCCCCTCCATTCAGGCGCCACGACCAGTCCGTAGGCTGTCAGGTAGGAATCCACGCCGTATTGCTCGAATATGTCCACACTCCGCCCCACCAGCTCCACAGCGCCGAATAACTTCGCCCAGATCTTATCGTCCGTCTGGAAAATACCACCTCACTGATTTCCTCGATATCATACATACATCTATCTTCTATCTATCTATACATATATGGTAATAAAGTTGGAGTGTCTGTAATATCAAAGAAAAAATTACAGATTTCGGGAAGATAGTGTATTTGCGTTGCTGATAACAAAAATCGCATTTAAAAAATGTCTGCCTGTCTGTCTGTCCGCAAGCCGATTTGTTCCGGGTAATCTCCAAAACGGCTGGGCCGATTTGGACTGTACTTTCACTGGAGAGTAGCTGACATGGACGGGCATATTAGAGACTACTTTTTTTTAAATTCCGTGCTGTCAAAATGGCGCCCGGACCGCTATCTCTGGAACGGGTGGACCGATTTGGACGGAAGGACGCTGGAAGGAGGACGCTGGAGGACGGAAGGAAGGTTGCTGGTAAAAGTAGATGCGGGAATGTTATAGAGGACCATTTTTTTAATTAATTAACGAAGTTTGCGGGAGACAGCTCGTTTAATATAAAAGTTGCTCGCGACTTCCCCCCGGAGTGAAATTAAAAATAATGAAAAAACATAGCTTATGTTACTCACTGATAACGTAGCTTTTTAGTGGTGAAAGAATTTTTGAAATCGGTCCAGTAGTTTTTAAGGTATTTCAATAGATACAAATCTTTCCTCTTTAATATATTAGTATGGATATTTTTGTTTTGCTGACTTTGGCTGATGTAAATAGTGGTTACCTTGAAGGGCTCATCCTTGTCGTTCTTGCAGACAACAGTGAGTACATTGACCCCCACTAGCACCGAGGACCCGTCGTCTTTGTCCTCCACACACACCACTGACAATCTATCCTTCATCGTCTTCCTCCATAGAGCCTCCAACTCTGCTACCGCTGAGGGGTAGTTGTTAATACCTGGAACGATAGTTCTATTTTAATGATATAAAGTCTGAAGTCATAGGAAGTCAATCAATTTTTTTGTAACCCTAGTGTCCTGACTGAACTGAACATGTACTTGCCTATATACTTGCAGGGTGGTTCATCTGCGGTAAAATGCTTGGAGAGTAGAGCTAGTGCGGCATCATGCTTGTCTTCGGTGAGATCCTGCACACGCAGGCTGGCGGTGGTGCTATGCCGGCGGATGGTGAAGCGATGCCACACATTGGGGTAGGGTACGGACGAAGGACGAGTGTATACCATGGTCTAAAAAGAAGTGTTTATATTGACCAATAATTCGCAAAGTGGTCCAGGTCTCTTGAGGTTAAAATACCTGGTGGATTCACTCGACGAAGAGGATATTTATAACATAAAAAACTATTAAATTTCTAGCACACCAAAAATTAAAGCAACTTTATATTAATATAACATTATTAAGCAAGTATTTCACTTACCACTTTAAGATTCAAACCTGAGATATATGCTAACTGTCAGTGGGTTCCGGACACCCGACAAATTGGCGATCAACCCCGCGACTGTGCCCGAAGGCGACCTGACGACGTCTTGGGGGTAAGTATCAGGTCGTGGTACACCGATAGATTGATTAAGATTAAGATTGGCCGTCTCATTTTGCTATCGTAGTTCAGAATTTCTTTGACAATTGTTTTTTAGATTTCACAAATAGAAGTAAAGTCTGTTACATAAATTAAAAGTACAAAAAGCAAAGTTTTCGACACAATTGAATCAAATCTTATGATCAAACGTGTACAAACGAAAAGAAAAAATGTTCAACCATGAAAACTTTATAACGAATTTTCGGCTCGGTGTACAACGAACCTTACAAGATGCCGTCATAAGCTAATTTAATCCCTTAAACCGTATTTAAATTCGTATTGCCTTCTATGATTATATCGTTATGTCACGTCGAAGGGAATTCGGATCGGGTGAATATCGGAGGCTTAAGTACTTTATTGCATTTAAATTTACTTATTCTATATGTCGACATATCCATTTCTCTAATTTGGGAATAAAATGTGCCAGTAATTA
Organism: Papilio memnon; assembly: GCA_003118335.3. NCBI lineage: Eukaryota > Metazoa > Arthropoda > Insecta > Lepidoptera > Papilionidae > Papilio > Papilio memnon. The sequence goes on from LD688989.1 coordinate 6,148,554, forward strand.
CTATTCCTTCATATTATACATCTCTATGAGCCTTGATATTTCAAACCCAAAAAAATGGATGCGTACCGCATAGGAGGCATTGGGGAAAACAATCCAACGGCAGATACAAGCTGATTATAGTGATGATATCCAAAAGGTACAAACTCGGATATATTTTCAGTTTGGGTAAGATTGGATTATAGTTATCGAGAAATGTTTGTTTATAGAATCACCATTGCACAAGTATCAAATGGAAATGGCTTGTTATCATTGTTTCTCGTCTCGCAATGAGATCAATCATCGGGTCAGTCGTCAGCCACATCTTTGTTCCCGCAGGTGTACATAAAGTGCGCTTCGTGTACCTCACGTGCGTTTTATTGTGTAAGGTAAATGCTCTCATTATTGACATGATTAAGTTGAAATTTTAAATCTATTCCTCGCGATTCTACTACAGAGGAAAGTTTCCTTATTACATTATAATTTTATGAAATAACTTCTTTCTTATGAAATGTTAACTTTTGTACTAAACAACAAAACGTTTTATTTCTCTTTTTTTAATAATATATATTACAATATCCACAGTTTAATAATTCATGGATACACCCCTAAATAAAACGTTATCACTATCATAATTTATATGATACAATTATTTTACCTGTATCCGCAACGGGTGCTTTTACCCTAGGATTCAACGCATGGTTTGTACTTCGTACTTGGCGAGGCGCCATCTTGGCTTTCCTCCAGCAGGTCTGTTATCCCGCCTCCGCTGAAAACAGTTCACTTGTGAATACAAAACTGAACACACGTATTATTATTTAAAAATTAAATATTGATAAACAATTCAAATATTATTTACAAATTACAAATCAATAAAGTTAAAGATTTGTTTAGTTGACGTTTTGTTCGTTAGCGCGCGAAAAACTAAATTTTCAGTCGGATACCGGGGGAAAAGACAAAGGCTTTGTGCGGATTCATCCGAGTGTAATCACTTTGGACTTCTACTTTTGCGAAAATTTAAAGGTAAGGTTTTAAAATTACAGTAATATTCAGTAAACAAAATAAATAATCAAGCTCTTTTTTATTCAATTTCTTTTGTATAATTGTCATTCATATGAAATCATAATTAAAAAAAACAGATGCTAATTATTTGCTTTAAAGCTAAATAACTGTTCCAAGGTATAGTTTAAGTTTTTTATTTGTTAAACTAAAGCATGTATTCTTGTCTTATTTATTGTAATCGGTAAATTAAAATGACTGAACATTTTGTAATCGATTTTCTTTCTTTTAAAACGTTCTTTTTGCGATAATATAAGTACCATTAAGATGTTCGCAGTTCCTTAATCTCGAGATATAAAGACGCCAAATAAATCTCTTTTGGAGGCCAATATCACAAAACAACGTCACTGCGTGGGTGTGTGTTTGTAAACCGGAGTGCGCATTGCTTTTCCATAATGTGCGACGCTTTGAAATCATTGACCTATTTAAAAATGTTTGTCATCCTAAAGTAGTCCATATTTAAAAAACAATTAAAAAAAAACAGCTTTGATTATACTGAATCTATACATTTTGTAGTTGACAAAACTAGAACAAATAATTAATAACTTTTGCGGTGATAAAATTGATTAGTAGGTATAAAGAAGATAAAAAAAATCAATCAACGCAAATCAAAATAATTGCGCCCAACGTGGGGCTCGAACCCACGACCCTGAGATTAAGAGTCTCATGCTCTACCGACTGAGCTAGCCGGGCTGATGTACAGATGACAAAATAACTATTCACTATAACGGAATAACCTCAAAACTTTAGTAACCAGACAGAGAAATTAATACTATAAAAGTTCTCTCTGGCTCTTCATTCACTTAATAGTTGTTAAATAATTTTCCCTATTTAGAGTAGAATATTTTGTGCAAATATTATCGATATCTAATAATTTTTCCGGCGGAAGTGTAGTGCCAAACTTCGTGCTTTATTTTAGTATCGAAACACATATCAATTACACAAATATTCTACCTAATGAGTTTGTTGAAAGTAGAAATTAAAATAAGAAATAAGCGTGCACTTTGTATTAAAGAATATTATTACAAAAATGATATGAGTACAGTTTAATTCATTTGTAACTAGAAAAAAAGCAAAGTGCGATCGTTTAAATTTCCTTTGTCATTCTGCAATACAGAAAAAGTAAATATTTTTCCGCGCTTTCCGATGTCAAGGTTAAGGGCAAAGAACTTTCTAGACGGCTATTTATATTCGCCATTTTGTTTTACTTTCCGACATCTTTGACGCATGTACCGATTTAGAAGTTATTTAAATAAAAAAATTCAAACCCAACTCTAAACGGTGACAACACTTAAGAAAAGGACGAAGGGTTCACCAGCATCACGATAAGCTATTGATTTTCATTTATTATATTTAACTTGAGCGTCGGTGGCTTGTAATCTTGGGTTCGAATCCCGACGCCATGTACCAATGTGATTTTCGATTTTTCGAATTTTCATATGTACATAATTTACCCGACGTTCTTACGGTGAAGGAAAACATCGTGATGTAACCTGCACATATCGGCGAAGAAATTCTAAGATATGTGTGAAGTTAACCAACCCGCACTTGGTCAGCGTGGTTAACTATGGCCTAGTCACCCTAACTTTAGGGTAGGCTCCGAGCCCCTCGGTGGGGACGTATAGTGAGCTGGTGATGAATATTTAACTTATAAATCCAACTAACTTCCAAAAAAAATCTATAATTCTATATTTTTTAATCGTCAGTTTCCCTCAGATTGCAACATTATTTTATTAATCTAGCTTCTAATTTACGTCCTAAAGTTACTACCACTTGGTAATGCATGCTTAAAGCCGTATAGGCAATTTATTGGCAATGTTTGACATCACGGTTGCGTCAGAATCAAGGTCACGTTATATAGTGAGTATCCATGACAACTCGTCAGAATTTGGCAAACCGAACAGACGCTATGTCGGCTAACTAAATTAAGATGTGACTACAATATTTGTTGAAAAATTGGACATAAATAATAGCAATACAAATCAACCACTCATTTAGCACCCCTCACATTGTCCACCGAAAACTGAAATAACAAATATGTTTTTGTTCAGCAGTACATATTCACTGTAAAAATAAACCATTAAAACAAACAAATGTATTTTTGCGATGTATCATTACGTGCAAAGAATTTATAAAACGCATTTCGAATCAAAACATGTTTGTAAATGTAAAAACCACGTGTTATTGTGTTCAAACAAACCCCATTATGGCGCCAAAAATAACCTTTCTTGCCGTTGATTGAATATCGAAAACGGCGCCTGAATCTTGAACTTTAGACAGTAAACAAAATGGTAACAACCATAGAGTTTCTTTTTGACTGACGATTGAATAATTGGAAATATTCCAAAATTGAAATGTGGTTAAATCGGTTTCGGGGTTTCCTGTTATTAAAGAGATTTCCGAAAACAATTTCTTTGCATAAAATTTGTGCTCACATTTTCAATTGCACAGAATATATTTTATGATTTTATAACCAACTAGCTGTTCCCGTGCGGCTTCATCTGCGTAAATTATAAAAACTTTATTTCATTGTTTACCTACATTTGTCAAATTATCAATTGCAAATGTCAAAATGGCAT
>LD688989.1:6163427-6194916 GCA_003118335.3 Papilio memnon
ATAGAAGAGCGTCTGTACCTCAGGGGTTTAACTACTTGACTTGTAATCTACAGGTCCTGAGTTCGAATCCCATCATGTCCTAATGTGATTTTAGAATTTCATGTGTATTTACCCAATGTTTTTACGGTGAAGGAAAACATTGCGATGCAACCTGCACATATTTGCGAAGTTTAGATATGAAGTCAATCTGCAGTGGGCCAGCATTATGGCCTAGTCACCCTTAGGGTAGGCTCCTATCCCCTCAGTGGGGACATATAGTGAGCATTATATTGTAAATTGCATTCATATTAGTAGTGTTAATAAGAAAATTACTACAGTGCTGTAGAATTGGCACAACACTATACATTATTGGCATAGACGTCACTTCTCTGACAGCTGTCAATGACATTACATATCGGATATTGGCGCGCTCCTGACGAGATTTGTAGTGAAGTGTCTTAAAATTATAACGCTAGTTACAATTAAATAGTTTAAAAGTAGAAATAAAACAACCAGTTTAATTAAATTGTTTAATATCAAAAAATTATATGTAAAATTTAAACACAATAAAGGAATTTTAATATCACATGCAAGACCAGCTTCTAAATCAGTCGAAGGCAGCAAATATTAAGGACATTTAATACAATGATTTTAAACAAAATCTTATAAAAATGTCACAATTTTAAACAATGGTTATTTAACATTACGTAAAAACAGGTTTTAACCCTTAAACAAGAGGTTTTTTTTCTTTAAGGTAATTTTAAACTGGTGACGGTTTTTAAGTGGGTTTTGTACTCGAAAATATTTCGAAATTAATAAAGAAATAAAAAAGAAATTTTACGTTAATGTCAGGTGGGAAATACCCGAATACTTGATTAAGGGTTTAAAAGTCAACCTGTTAAAGAATTAATAAAAATGTACATAAAATACCTACATTTGGACATAGGGAACATAAAAAATATATCCCCTTCCTGTGCATCCTCTGTCGTATTCTCTTTTTCTTCCCAACCTTGTAAAAATTGGAAGGAAAAGGATGATAAAATTACGCCTCCAGTTTTTAGACAAATTGATATGAAAGATTAGTTGACTATACTCAGAGTTGAATGTTTACTAAGAGATTTCCTTAGGAATATCTTACAATAGTCTAGTATTAAGTACAGTAATTTAGTAACTTGTTAGAATTACTAAATGAAATAGGCAAGGTTTAGCTATTAAATACGGTACTCAAAATTACTAGCCTATTGCGAAACTTAAGATTTTACTTAAAAACTTTTAGATTACAAATTAAAGTTAATTTATAGGATTTCTATCTTTAAGAGTCTGTTAAAAGTAGGTTCTCTATTTGTATGTTTATATTTTTGTAATTTCACTCCGCTTCAATGTTTTTGATTTTTATATTTTTCCCACGTGCAACGATCCTATTTTACTTTTCCCTAATTTGATTTTAATTACATTTACTAATATTTCTCACAGTTCAAAAGTTGAAGTTGCGATTATCAGCCCCGGAACCGAATTGGAACTCTTCATCCGTCTGTTCGGGCTGTGCCACCTGGTCCTCCTGATCCATGAAGTAGTTGTCCAGGATGAAACAGCATTTCTTGAATATCTGAAATGTACATATTATTAGAGAATACGTAGGCGGAAATACAAAATCCAGTACGACACGTGCAAACTGGCACAATACCATTGCCAGTAAATTGTCGTTAAGATCATATGCAATAAGGTCTGAGAAAGCTTAACTTGCATGCCAGTTACTGACACAATGCTTTTACACATGCATGAAACGAGGACTGAGAGAGTTCCACTTAAATGCTGTCACAAAGTAAAATTTGCTAGCTAGTGAATTAACTAGCACATTAACATATATAAGTTAGCCAGCAACTTGAATGTGCATTACCATAGTCCTGTGATATCTACCCAACTGCTTTAGAGATTATTCAACTAATGCTAAGTGAAGATAAAAAATATTGTGCGCAAGGTTTTTTAAATGATAGCCAGGTACCTGTTCGTTTTCATGTTCCTGCAACGCTTCAATACGATCTAGTGCTCCGATCTCCTCCAGCTGCAGGCAGAGTCGCTCTATCTGACCGAACTTGGCCGCAGTCTACAAATATAGATATAGTCTAGATATAATTCAATTATTAAATACTGCTAGTAATCATTTATATCGCAAAAGGTTGCGTACCCCACACTAGAGTCGAAAAATCGAAAAAAAAAACACCTACAGTCTTTAGAGATTCAAATAGATAACTTAAAAACGACTTGTCGTACATTAAAAATTTTACATGGTCATAAGAATTCTCTTTGGGATGAAAAAAAATATTTTTACTAGTCTATGTTATAAATAGGGCATTGTACCAGGATAAACTTAGCTCCAGCAAAAACTTAAACTTAACCATTAAACTTAAAGTAATAGTTTTGTAAGACCTTTTTTAAAACTAACTTCGTCCAAGTGAAATTAAAAATTGTAAAAAATATATATGTTACTCAGCTTTTTAATGGTGAAAGAATTTTTAAAATCTGCCCAGTAGTTTTTGATTAATTTCAATACATACAAAAATCCAAAAATACAAATATTTCCTCTTTATCATGTCAGTAAGATATACCTGTAAGAAGTGTGTCAGTCCGTCCAGCACGACAGTGACAGCGCGCTGGTCCGGCGAGGCCAGTAACGCACAGAACGGCTCCAGGAAGCCCGCACCCACCAGCGCGTCGAGCTGCGGCGGCGCACCGCCCAGGCACAGGTTCGTCACCGCCCACGCTGCTTCCTTCTGACATCTATCACATTTACACAAAAAACTAGTACAAATCCTCGTGAAAAAAAAGTAATCTGTGTGTTCTTTCAAAATATTCTGTAGACCTACAACTTTCCAGATCCGTTCTACAGTTTCGTCTAAAAACTAACATCCATCCATAAAGAAGCTCAGCCTTTATTAAGAGGAGGCCGATTATCAAAGGGGGAGCGACATAAGACTAGTTAGCTACGTTTTAATTACAAAAGAGATTGGATGGATGTTACAATGTATCTGCAAAACAACACACAGAACATCGCATCTTATTGCTACATTAGTATGAAAAAACACAAGTAGTTATTTTATAAGGGTAATCGCACAAAAATATAAAATATGAAAATCTGAAGCAGTGAGGATGGCTATAGAGAGGATTTTAATGAGCAAAACCCTACATAACCCTGTTCTTGAGGTGAAACTGGGTATCTGTATTAACCCCCCCTCCCGAAACAAAAAAAGGGGTAATTACTCACTTGACGTCATCGCAGGAGAGGACATACATAAGGTGTCCGAGGATGCCCTTGTCGACGGCGCGCTGGATCTGCTGCTGGGTGCCGGCCAGCACGTTGCTGACGGCCCACGCAGCCTCCTTCATCAGCGAGGGCTTCCCGCACCGCAATAGCCCGGCCAGGTAGTCCAGCGCGCCAGCGTCCAGGCAGCGGTCCGTCTGCGGGGAGGCCTGATTAGTACGTGACTACCCTAAACCCTGTATGTACAGCCGCGGACATACACGGTGTACCATTTACTGAAATGTTGTTTTGCAAACTTCGTTTCTTTTTACGAAAAGATAGTTAGTTATTATACCGTTGTTGAAGTTCTAACACCACGTAAGTCACTTTTTGGCTATTTTGATACCATTCGCTAGAGAATCGGAAGACGTATCGTTTTAGCCTATAGGAAACATGTATTCTACATTAAAATTATAATTAAGTAGACACATACAGTGCATTAGTATATTATCATTGTGCAGTTTTCTCTCTACTGAAAAGTTGCTATTTTACATCCATGGTGTTAGAACTCCAACAATGATGTGCACGGAGCCCATCTTAGAGTAAGTCTGGCATGACTAGGGCATAGTCAAACTGCACTGCAGGTCGAATTCTCACATACCTTTGAATTTCGCAGATATGAGCAGACATCACGATATTTACCTTCACCGTAAGAACATCGAAAAAAATGTACATATGAAATTCTAAAATCGAGACACATTGATACATGTACTCGAATCCAGGATTTGCATTACTAACTGACCTTAAAACGCCTGTATATGTGTACACCGCGTGTTTCCCTAACCGTACCTGTTCGTCAGAGCCGGTGAGCATGTTGCCGAGCGCGCGCAGTGCGGGCGTGCGCACGGCGGGCGAGGCGTGCTCCAGCAGGCGCACGAGGCGCGCCAGCAGCTGCGGCGTGTTCTGCACCGCCTCTATGCGCTCGTTGGGACCGTCCGTTAAGTACGACAGCGCCCAGCACGCGTCCGCTAACATTAATATAAGGATTAGTGGCTACGGTACCGAAATTCTAAATAATAAAAAAGAAATACATTTATTCAAAAAGAAAAGGAATTCGGCATGTGCTGCGGTGTGTACCGAAGAAAATCATACTTCATCTATACTAATATTATAAAGAGGAAAGATTTGTATTTTTGTATATATTGAAATAACTCAAAAACTAGGCCGATTTTAAAAATTCTTTCACCGTTAGAAAGGTAATTTATCTGTAACACAGGCTATATTTTTTTAATTTCACGCGGGCGAAGTCGCGAGCAAATCTATATAATTTTGCTTTCGCCAATGATTATGTCTGTGTGGAATTAAAAAACAAAAGTAGTCAATGTGATCTTCCAAACTATGGTCTATATTTATAACAATTAATCGATATTCATTCAGCCGATTAGCCAGCAAACTGTACCATCCATTCATCCATCTAAACTTTCGCATTATCAAGTTACTAAAATTGTTGTTATACTAACCGAGTACATCTTGATCTGATATTTCGAGAAGTTTCGACATGTAGGTGAGCGCTGGAGCAACGTACTCAAACTTTACTAATGGATTCTTATTTCTGGAACAAATTTCAATTGTTAACGGTTTGGCATATGGGAAACAATTGGGGAATCAAAGCGTGTTTCCCCTTAAAGGTTAGTTTCGTACACATTGAGATGTCGTGGAACAATAACCAATATGAGGCTGCAATGATTCACGGTTAATTTTTTTTTATATTATTATCCAGTTATTTGCGCAACTGATTATTACTGAATTAGTTATTCATAAGACGCTCAGTTTGTTGCAAGAAACAAGGGAAATTTTCTTAAGTGGAACACAGCGTATTTCCGCGACTGTACCGATATGCATTATACATAATTATACCTGCAGAAGTTACTGTAAGTCCAGACGGCTGTCCTGAGCTGCGAGGGCGGTGTGGTGGGGTTGAGGAGCGGCAGCAGGGTGGGCAGGGCGCCGGCGGCCAGCACCAGGTCGCGTGTGGCCGCGCCATCCCCCGCGATGTTGCCCAGCGCCCACGCGCTCTGCTCGCCCACAGTCCCGCCCCGCGCTAGTAAACCTACTAATTTGGGGATCGCACCACCCTAGGAATAATTATAACAAATGTTACAAAAAAGAAGTATTTCATGTTCATATACAAAAAAACCTCAAATCATAAATTTTATAAATGCGAAAGACGTTTCGGAGATATGTAACAAACAGCTATCTAAAATATCGCATTTATCTATTAGGTGCACAAATGTTTCCGACGTTTTTTAACACAAATTAAATATTTAATATAGAAGACTGCTTGCTGACTGACTTCTCATGTTAGAGCAAGTTCTTTTTGTGTCTGAGATGAATCTTCCTCCAATAATTCCTCCAATTCTGCATCCTCGTAAATTTTTGGCCAACAAACCGTCACCGTTCAAATCACCGTTTTTAAACTTTTGGAACCACTCTCACGTTCTCTCACTCAAAGCACCCTCACCATATGCTTCTACGAGCAGTTGATGCCCCTCAGCAGCAGATTTCTTTAAATTAAAGAAATAATAATATTTCCCGCAAATGACGCATACTTGGCTCAAATTTTGACATTTTCAACTTATAAAAATTATATTTTACCAATATAAAATCAATAATATTAATAGGTTATGTTGTTCTTGAATGTCCAAACTATTTTTTAAGCCGGTTATCTGCGAATGCTAACCGAAACTCCGTGCCGCGCCATCTATATCTATACTAATATTATAAAGAGGAAAACTTTGTATTTTTGTTTGTATTTGATTCATGCAAAAACTACTGGCCCGATTTAAAAAATTGTTTCACTATTAGAAAGGTAATTTTTCTATGAGTTCCATAAGCTATATTTTGTATTATTTTTTAATTTCACGCGGGCGAAGTCGCGAGCAACAGCTAGTTATACTAATATGATGGATAGATGTCTATTACATGTGATATGAGGATCGATAAAAACTAATCTTACTAATCTTACTAATATTATAAATGCGAAAGTTTAACAGATGGATGGATGGATGGATGTTTGTTAAAGTTTGTAGTCTAAATTGCTGAATGGATCTTGATGAAATTAGGCATTGATGTAGAGGATAGTCTAGAAGAACACATATGCTACTTTTTTTTTAATTCTACGCTGGCGGAGTCGCGGGGAAAAGCTAGTATCATCGCAATATAAAGATTGAAAAGAAAAATCCTTTTTTTTTTGCAGATTGAGAAGAGAATATAATAAAAACTATTCTAGTATAACTTACATCAACCACAGCCATAGTCTGCTCGTGTGTGCCTGATGCTATGTTGGTGAGTGCCCAGGCCGCTTCAAACTGCAAATCTGGACTGTGAAGTGATATATTAACAAATATAGCGTCGGTGGCTCAGTGGATTAAGCACTTGACTCGTAATCTACAGGTCTTGGGTTCGAATCCCGTCGCCACGTACCAATGTGATTTTCGATTTTTCATATGTACATAATTTACCCGAGGTTCTTACGGTGAAGGAAAACATCGTGATGTCTGCACATATCGGCGAAGAAATTCCAAGATATGTGTGAAGTCAACCCGCAGTGGGCCAGCGTGGTTGACTATGGCCTAGTCTCCCTAACTATAGGGTAGGCTCCGAGCCCCTCGGTGGGGACGTATAGTGCGCTGGTGATGTAGTAATAAGTATGACAATTGAGAACTAGGCATAAAGTTGTAAACAACGAAAATTTAATTGACCAATTTAGGAAATCATTTTGCCGAGTTGGATCAACTTGACTATATAATTTTGTTCAATTTTCTCGTGTTTCCTCCTATCCATCAGTAAACTGCTTAAGCCTGAACCGTTCCAATCAAGTTTATCAGTAAATATTGAATTTTTGATAAAACACATCACTCACTGTACCGAAACCACAAGCAAATTTTTACGCAGTAACTTATTATAGCTACCAAAATTACTTGGCACTTTACTAAATGATAGAAATCAATTAAATGTGAATAGTTTACCAGTCATCTCTGTCCAGAGCCTCGACCAGTGGTTTGATAACTCCAGTGTTCACCATGGTAGTGATCGGTGGGTTCTTCTCCTTGGACAGGATGCGCCGCGCCGCCCGCGCTGACGTCACCATGACCGCTACATTGCTCGATTTTAGACCTATGAATAATGTTACAAGTAAAGTCTACTTATTTCTTAAGAATTATATTACACCCGAACATTATTAAGGTCTATTTCACTGACAACATCCTGTATGACAATTACATACATGAAAACAGCAGTTTGGTATTCAATTATACAATACTAGCTTTAGCCCACAACTCCATCCATGTGGTTTAATAAACGCAAAAGTAAGTACTATAGTTCTTCCAGACTATCCTCTACAGCAAGGCCAAATTTCCCTGAGATCCATTTAGCAGTTAAGGCCACAAACTCTTAATAAATATCCAGTCATCCATCTAAACTTTTGCATTTATAATATGAGTGAGATTAATGCAGTCTAAGTATATAGTAGTAATTTTTTACTTCCCACAATTGACTAGACTAGTCTGTTCAAGCAGTCTATCAGGTTGGTCACACCTGTCTTACCCTTTATGGTAGACAATGCAGTCCCATCCAAGTTTTGTAGAGTGTTATAATTGTTCCAAACTGTTTGAAGTTTGAATCTCTTTATACCTTGTACAATCTCCTCCGGAGTGAGTATTGGTGTATCTGATTGCAGATCTTCACTGCCATCGGGCGAGAGAGCTCTACGCTTCAAGAGTTGATCATCCCGAGCTTGCTTCCTAAGAGTTACACTAAGTTCTGCTCTCTTACGGCGTAATTCCTGAAATACTTAACATTCTAGACTACCTAGACACTAGTGAAATATCCCTAAAATACATCAATTGATAAAAATAACATAAAGCGGGTATTTTAAAATTATGTACTCTTAATGACTAATGAATGCATACATTGATACCACTTAAGTTTTAAAATGTCATTTAATGATAAAGTTATGTACAGAAATTAACTTAGACCATCATTAGTGCAAGATAAATGTAGACTTATGTGATAATCCAAAACTTTACATATGTTTAAAATTACGTTGTTTAAGTAATTGATTTCATCATCTCTTATAACTGATTAGGACAAGTTTGGAATAAACAGAGAAGGGAAAAGCTTACAAAAAATACCTCATGTGTTTAAAGTAAACTCACATTTGGTCCTTGGGCAACATTTTTGTAAGACGTAATTCTCGACTTGTGGCTTTTATCAGTCATATTGACGAATTAATTGCAAAAACCTTTGATTACACCTTTTTAATAATTAATAAAATTCTAATCGAAGTTAAACCACAAGTTGAAGAACCTTGCAAAAACTTTGTTTCGAATCCGAATTCAAAACGAAACGAACAAAATTTGAAATCAGTGTTGTCATTTATTAAAATTGTCGGTCGTGTTTTTGATGCCGAAATATTTTACGATAATATTGATACATATGTAAGTAAAAAAAGTTAGACTCAAATTGATAACTTTTTGCAAATGAAATCTACCATTGATATTTTAGAAAAAATAAAAAAGTAACCAGTTTTAAAACCCTAGCAGCATCACTTAAAAGCAAAGAGTATAGTTTTAGCTCTTTGAAGTTTGACTTTGACATTGACAGTTAACAATTGAAAGGAGACGCGCGCGTTTTATCATGCTATTTAAAAATTAAATTGTTTTAAGTATTGTTTTGTGTCTTATTTATATAAATCTACACAGGATTTAGGAAGTCCCACAATTTTATAACGTCGCTAAGCATTGATACAACTTTGTTGATTAAAAAATAACTTTCTAGAAGATATTTTATTTATGTAAGTATTAACTTTTGATTGACCTAATTAAGTCTAATTTGGTCTCGATTAATTCGAAGTCGTGATTGATTTTCTAAAAACGCTGACTTGTTCCTAGATATTATAATAAACCGGCGACCCTAACTGCTAAGTTGAAAGTTTAAAAGTGACAAATGTTCATATAAGTTTTTAGGCACTGCTAACTTGCTATTCATAAGCTACATTTTACTGCTACAAGATCAGACTTTTGTATAGTTTTAAGGCAGACTACAGGAAGCTTATTAGAGTGGATTCATTATTAATCAAACTGCATTGCGACTGCACTCTAGCATTGAATTAATGCAGTCGAGTCAGAACATGTGAAAAAAATAGAGAGTAAAATAAGAAGTAGGAGGCGCTCTTACGACAGATATTGAGTAGTGGGACGGGCCTACATGCGCAATGACGTATTACCCTAAATAAATTGCGCATTACACTATAATTAACCTATGCTATGACCGACACTTTCATGCGACGACCTCTCATACGAAACGATGGTAAATTAACGTTATTAAAACAAGTTTACAGACTATCATGAACATGTAATTACGCAAAACGTTACGCCGCTGGGCGTGACATCACAAATCAGTCCGGTCGGGTTGAAGATAACATGTCTATTGTCTGTCCCTGTCTAATGGAGTCGATAGAAAGAGAGGCGACGAGTGAGCAGGCTGGCGTTGATCGTATTCTGTCGAGGGTGTCGCCATTTTCGTTTTGACGAATATTGACAGCACGGCAGACAGACAGTGGCGCGGTCGTCGACGCAGCGTCTGCTCGACTATTTTTATTTTGATTGTGATTCACATAGTGAACTGATTACATTTACTTACACGTAGTGTAACGCTTGTAGTTAATCAATTGTTAACTGCACATTATTTCGTGAATAGTGATCGACGATACATGAGAGACTTCGATTTTTGGTGCTAACCTCTTTTTTTACTTAGTGTTTTTTAAGAGAACTGCAAGACTGTGATCGATATGTGCAAGATGTATTACAGATGACTCTGCAATATATTTCGTGCTTCGTTGCTTCTCTGGTAAGTAAAGAACAAAATTCTAATGAAGGAATAACAACAAAACTATATTGGATACAATAAGAGATGCAGATAAAGGATTTCTGTGTAAAATCGGAGCAGTATTGTGTGCCGTTGTGTAATTAATGTACTATTTATTGTAAGAAATGGATTGTTTTTCTTTGTTGCGGTAGCTCCAGTTTGTTTACGAACTGTCACGGGCAGTACACGGCCTAAGATATATTGCCTGGGTTGGCGACTATGCGTGGTAGGAATGCGCAAAGAAATGCGCACCTTATGTTATTGACAATAGAGTTGAGAATCGAGTAGTCAAGCGGGCGATAACAGCCCGTGGAATTAATTTATCACACGCCGCGCTTGACAAGTTGAAAACATAAATTCGACCTTGGCGCTCCACGTGGTTCGAAGTCGTTGAGCTTTCTTTTTTTATGATATTTGAAATGTCAACGAAGTGGTGCATTTTTTTTCGCTTGCAATTGTTCTTGTTCAATATATCACGACGTTTATTACGTGTTTTGTTTCATTTAAAGATCATTTGAAATGAGCAATTAAAAAAAAAAAAATTTGGAGATATTAAATTGTCTTATGAGTTTGTTGTCCACTAATTTTTATTTTCTTAGCAATTAATGGTGTAAAATAGACCATATTATTCAAATGCTGTAAAACATTTTTTTTAAATGAGTTTCTCATTTAATAATATTATATTAGTCAATTATTATTCATTTGTTTTTATACTAACAGCTTGTTAAGGCTGAAATGTTTGGTTCTGCTTAAAAATAGCTCCTAGCTTTCCAGATCAACCCCGGGGTTGACTTGTAGCAAATGCCACAATTCCTTCAACCTGTCCTTTTGTTTCATATTATTATTAGTTGATTATTTATTAGGGTGTAAATATGTTAATATATAATAATAAGTGAGTATTGAATGTGCTTAGTGATAAGAAAATATTTTTGTACTGGTATTTCAACACTGGAAATTATTGAAGGCAATAACTTCTCTCGGTGGGTAGTTTACTGTTCATATTCATGGTCTCATGAATATGAACAGTAAATAGTGTAAACAGATCACATGGAATGGTCCTTTCTAGACAGAAAGGACCATTCCATGTGATCTTTACACTATTTATCTCTATAGCAGTGTTTGATGTGTCCTCTAAAAAATATTGATTTAAAATATCTATTGCATGTGATTTTGAGACCTATTTGAACTCCTCATTTTAAGAATAATTTTTCTTTTGTTTATTCATAATCATCAATACCTATACACTTGATCATAGATCATTTTCAATGTATTTTAATACATGCAGATATCTTACTGCATCTAAAAAAATCCACTATATTAGATTATTGGTCCAAATAGAAGGGGCATATTTTTTCTGGGTTTAGCCTTCTTAATATAGTACTGCACTCTATCCTTCTTTTCTCATCTTTATCCTTGAATCTCCCTAGACAGATCTAGTAAATACTAGTAACATTTGCAAACCATTTGTTTAATGCGAAATTGTTACTTAGCATTTGCTAGCTTGCCTTAAAAAAGTCGTAATTATTATGTAGATATTTAATCCTTTGCCTGGTATTAAAAAAAATTGCACATCCTGTGAAAGCTACGAGCTACTCGTAATGTTGAAAGCGAATCGTCTACAGTTAGCATTATAAAAACGATTGCGTCAACAGAATCGTTTAAAAGGCCTGATGTATGGGCGGCGCGTTGCTTAATGGACAAAAATTATATGTATCGATACTTTATAGGTAACGTAATCGATGTGTTTTTAACTGAATAGTTTAATGTCGTAATGCGATTTCTACTGGCGAACATTTGTTCAAACAGTCAACATTTTTTCTCATTCTCTATGGAAATATAAGGATATGTTTAATCGAAGACTTTCAGAATTTAAGATATTTAACAACACGACAGACTCGAAAATATTATGCGCGATTTATAAAATGTAAACTTTTTGACCTACGGGAGCATTACGGGAGGTGGGTATGGATGGTTATTACTCCCAATAGCAGATATTGAAGATTGTATTCGATTCGTAACTACGGTATGCTTAGTCGACAAGTTGTATCGTTATTTAATTAATAGTTGCTTGTTTAAGTTATCCTGTTACCATCGAAGTTTGATAAAGAAATATTCATATATTGGATAATGAACATTGTTGTGGGGGTGCGGAGTTGGCAGACGCGGTACAAAGTTTTACACAATAGACCGCTGCCCGATCACTACATTGTTCAGTCGCCCTTACACCCCCATCAAGATGAACAAACTTTAGTCATGCTATTTTACAAACTCCATTATTGACATAAGAGATTTGATATTTTTAAATGTTTCTATTTCCATTTCTATGTTTCACTGTATGTTTTAGCGTTGCAATGTCAGATCCCGACGTAGATTAGGATATTTAAGCAGTAAATCTAGACTATACGGAGCTCGCTTGTACCCTTAGTCTTTATAATTCAAATTATTTTTATTTCTAATATTCACAAAGTTGGTATTGCGAAGTGCGTGCATAAATTCGAAATGATATCTTTCTCAAGACCGAATACATCTCAGCAGATCAGTTAATGACAAATTAATCCTTTTACCTATTAAAAATGAAATTAAAATATTAGATTTTAGTTGAACATTCTTAAAACATTTATCAAAAAATGATTACTTGATAATTTAATTGATTGTTTCAAGAAATTAACGAAGTTCCATTACTTATCATGGCGGAATTAGGACCGGAAGCGACAAGCAAGATAAAGCATGAGACATGTCGATAATGCATACAAAGGTAGCGATACAAAGATACACATTAATATGTCCGCATTCTTATTGAAAAATAATACATATTTGTATGGGACCTACGTTAGTGGTAATCGTCGCGTAAGTTAATCGGTATTTCTACATCTTTCATTTGACTGTTTACCTTAAAACACGCAAAGAATGATTCTTTATACAGAATCTGTTAAATATTCCTTGAAAAAATTGCGCAGAATCCAGTTGAATTGAAAAAAAAATCCGCATCTATTTGCGCTTCAAAACAGTTTGCATTGGAAATGTTATAGTTGGCAACACTAAATGGTCCCATCGAAATTCTATCCAGCGCTCAGGAACGTCTGGCACGATCGATAGCGGCCCCGAAGTTGACAATACAGTGCTTTGTTTTATTTTGACATACGTAGCTTGATCCATGAGTTTACTGTAGTTAGAGTCTCAATTTAATGCACAATCAGAATCTACTAAATAAACATTAATTAAATACAAATTTCCATTTATCACAGAGGTACCGAATTTCAGGATTTCCTTCAAGAAGAATGGGCACAGATAATATTAAAGAAAAGACCTAATGAGAAATAAATTTGGTCTATGACATCTTGATCACCAGGCGAAACAGATGTAAAAGCGTCTTCACTTCGATAGAGCCGGCAAAGTACAATATTTTCGTTACAATACAATAACTATCTAAAAAGGTTGAACGGTAAATCTTAATGCTTTTAGGCGTTATGTGTCAACGAACCTAAGTCGTTTAGCAAAGCACAGGTGTATGTATGGACCTATTGATAACTAAACTACGCACATACAAATAGAAAATGCGAAGTCACGTATTAAATATTTTTATACAATCATGGTCTATGGCATTCAATTAAGCTGAAGGCACAAATAAACCGATATTAAGTACATTGATATGAAGATGAATATATGGTGAGTTGGTTTATTGAATATCACGAGTTTCTAAGAAAGTTAACTGCAGTTTATTTAAAAAAAGCATTCAATAAATTCCTAGAATACAAAAGCCAAGCTTCTGTCACAGACGCAGAATACTGAATCGAGAATTTTTACACAGCTCTGTTGCGAAAAAAGCACTTTGACAGCGAAAAAGGCGGGAACAGAGACCATTATAGACAAGTGACGCCTCGGCCGGCGATATAATTGGCGCGCGGGAGTTATGGACAGATTTTAATAACGCCACACCGCAAGTTATTGTCTGTCTTATTTATTTTTAGAAAAGCAAACACATTCTTCGTGACTTTTTTTAAATCGTTTCATATCTGAAATGTGTACAGATAATATGAAAAGATTGCCGTTTTGCGATACAATATTGTTTTTAAATCTTACTTTTTACCAGCGTTATAAAAGCTGTACTATTATTGTTAATTAATGTAAACGATTCGCGACTCTGAGTGCGGTAGTGTCAATTATCAAAATAAAGATAATGTTTAGAGCACGAATTTAGTTGAAATATATTTGCATCAACTTTAAAGATATCAGTCTGTTTTTCCACCGGCGAGACATGAAAATTTTTCTAATTTCAAGTTTGCACGCTTAAAAAGTTAAAGTTGAATTTTGAATAGGACTTTGCAGTCTAGTGTAGATCATTATTAAGATGCGACGGACGGCCATTGTGGTTGCAGAGTGACTAATGAAAGAGACCTTTGTCCAGACGTCACTGGACCGAGTCAAAGGCAAACAGAAAAGAAAATGACCAAATGTTGCATCATTAAAACGGACCACGCAAACTTGCGACAATCGAAACTTTTTTGCTCCCTGTATAAACTAAAGAGTTTGTATGAACTGGGATTGAAGTACACTTGAAGTTGTTTTCTTTTAAAGATGGCGGATGGGAATATTGGATTCTTTATTATGAGATACCAGTGTACGGCAATAAAAAGGTTATGCTGCTAAAAAGGATACAAATAAATAAATTAAAACACTTAGGTAATCCTTATTATTTTGTATAGTATTCTAAGGTTTATATGTTCTAAGTATGGTAATACGCAGCATGGGATAAATTGCAACATTTTGTTTTGTTACAATCGGAGATGCAAGGTTATAAATTAACTCTTCTATAATTTCCTTGTATTCAAACAGTGAAAACATACTGACAAATTTAGAACCTCCTGCTTTTTTAAGTCGGTTAAAAGTAGGATAGAGGTAAGTTATTAATAATATTATAAGAACTCTTGGCATTTACCGGTATAACAAGAAATTGATCTGTATGACTTTCGTTAATATATTTGGTGTCACAGAGCGGCCATCCTACAAGAATTAATTTTCAAATTACCTTTATTTTAAGGTAGGATTGCGTCATCTGTCTATTCTGATTAGATTAAAAATATTCGGCTTATTGTTAGTGGATTTTTAAAGATAGTTTTCCTAGTATTAGTTAGTAGTATTTGGGGTACACTAGACATATTAAAAATTAAAACAACATCGGCAACGTGGGTTGAATATAAAAGATTGCAAACGGCAGAAACACGGAGGCTGTTTTTTCCCTCCGTCACCGGAAGCGACGGCTCGCAGTTCCGAATTCAAATTTGAAATTGGATCGCAAGGGATGCTGACTCGACGCTCTGAGGGTAGAGTTTGAGTTTTCGAAATGTTTTTGTTTTCTTTTGCGGACGATTTCACTTCGCCTTTCAACCTTTGCACCAAGCGATAGCTTCGTAAATGTTTAAAAAGACATTAAAAATAATTGAATTTTGCTAACATTTTTTTAAGTGTAAGAACGAGATCTTAGGAATGAAATAATTTACACCTTATTTATTAGTTTAAATATTTTTTGGAAACTGGCAATATCCTGTGTAATTTGTACAATTAATTTTTCGTCTTATATCTTAGAACAACAAGCTATCGATTATTACTTAAAGTGCAAAAAAAACCAGCCTAATTCAAGTTATCAGTAAAGAGCCATAACCGATATCGTCTCAACTATATCAAGTTTATCTTGTCGCTGAGTTAAATAAACTTGCCAAGTTACTGACTTTCCCTTAAGTTATAGTTTTTCTTTGAAGACAATTTATCACATGCTCGGATTATAGAAGTATTTCACATGTTTTTTTACTTATAAAAAATATGACAGATTTTTTTTTTCAAAATGTGAATTTTGTCTATTTTTGAATAAGTCTTTTACCGCAATTTCCAATAGCATTAACATTAAGGCGAAGTATACACTTTTTTGTTTCGTTTATTCGAACATTAATTATAAAAATGGTATAAAACGCGAAATGGTAAAATCAAGGCCGTCAGTTCCATGAATTTGCCGTATTTTTTCATATCCTTATGAACCTCAGAGAACATTTACCAACGCTTGCAAAAATATGGATAATGAATTTTAATATAAGGATACAAACGTACACATAAAGAGAAATATACTTACCATTGATTTAAATAAAAAAACGTGAAAAATACGAGACTGGTATTAAAAAATACTAAAATAGTGTACGTAGGAATTTGCATTGATTGTGTTCAAAGATCCCATTTTACCGATTAATTTATTTAAACGTAGATTTTAGTCTGTTGTTTGTTTTGCCAGTGTCGCGACAGTCGTGGTTATCCATAATATTTATGAATCTAGTAAGAAATGTTAAGACAGTAGAGTAGATCTGTTATTCCGCAGGCGGGCGGCGGGCGGCGTGCAGCGCAACTCAATATTTGAACAGATGTGCTGTTGGGGAGGCAAGCGAAAATGTTATTTTTATGCGACCTACATGGAAATGTCGATGCTACCCTTTGCTAGGGATGCGCCGGTGTAATCTATCAAGTGACTTCGTTGTTTTTTTAATGTTTATACTACTATTCATACTATAAATGTACTAAAGCAAATCAAATTAAGAAATAACGATATGAAATATAAACGAAAAATCATAAATTGTAAACAATTAACATACATTTTCGATTAACATAATTCTATAGGAAATTGTAACGAACCAACGACACAAAACATATTAAGTTTGGCAAAACAATTATATCAAGAATTTGAAAGACTTATCATGAATATATATTAGGAGTCTGTCGAATGTCGATGTTTTCGCGTCTCTTCGCCAAAAATTACCCTTTCCACGCCTCGTCCGATCGCCCCCGCGCTCGCGCCTCCCGCTGGCGAAGTGAAACAAGAATTTGTTTCTTAATACGATCCTTCTCTATTATTTAACGAATATTACCATAAATTTTGGAAGGGTTACCGAACGAAAACACCGATTTGTATATCTATGCTTTTTCTTTGTAAACTATGTGTTGCCAGTGTTTATTTCATTTAAATAAGTTTAGTACTATTTTATTCATATTGATGATAGAGAAATAAATTATGAAAATGGTAGTGGGATATGTATAGATAGATGAATTTGAAAATGAAAAACATGTCTCGCATATTTGTAGAAAAAAAATTTACCTGTCCATTTAATTTGCATACAACACGACCAATAAACAGGTAATCGACTGAAGATTCAATCGTGATTCTATAAGTGAATTTTGAAGGTAGTTGTAAAACTCGTAACATGCGCAAATCAAATCTCAGTTGCGAGGGAGTGGTATGCGACTTAAAATATAATCTCGCCCGAGGGAAATGCGCGCGGGTAATCAACTTGCGTTGCTCAATTTGTACGTCTTTACACGTTGACGGGTTACGTGTTATTCCTGCGGATGCACAGTGAGGGATTTAGCATCATGTATAAATTAAACTGATATATAGGTTTCTAAATGACAGGAAATGAAAGCCAAAGACTATGTTAATGCAACTTTAATTTATTTCCATCTACAAACTTTATTTCAATTTGAAAGCCTAACTGACTGGGTATGCATCTATGTCACAGTGAAGAAGAAAACACCTTTTTTTTTTCGAAATCCGTAGTTAAGGCTTGTTGTACATTGTACAGCAATATAACATGCTATTATGAGTTACAATTGTCCGGCTAAATAAATGTATAACTTAATCTTTGACCCAATCAATTAGGATTATTTCAATTATCGCTGACTTTCCATTTTCTTTATTCTCTTAATAATTATTCCAGGGTTATATCAACAAGATTAACATCGTCTGAGCATTTCAATCCTTTGCTCTGCGTCAAAACAACATCGTAAATCGTCCACGCGGAGTAGCGTCAACAGCAAACTTTTCGTCTTTTGTATACAGTTGGAAAAATAGTTTTTTTTCACCATAGAATAAAATAGCCGTAGTACAAACTAGTTTGGATAACAATTGTTAAGTTATAAAGCAATTCTATATAAAGTTGCGAATATAACGGTATTTTTTTAGTTTAATACAATCTTACTAATCTTACTTCTTACTAATATTATAAATGCGAAAGTTTAGATGGATGGATGGATGGATGTTTGTTAGAGTTTGTAGCCTAAACGGCTGAACAGATTTCGAAATTTGGTATAGATGTAGAGGGCAGCCTGGAAAACACATAGGCTACTTACTTTTGTTTTTTTTTTAATTCCACGCGGACGGAATCGCGGGCGAAAGCTAGTCTAAAATAAAGATTAAAGGATTTTTTTTACATATTCTTTTCAGTAGTTGCAGATAATTAGCTAGAAGTATTGTAAAAAGTCGGAATATCATAGTATATTTTTGACACAAGGTAGGTACTCGTTCCGTATTCATGATAGCTTATCAGCAGTTGGTACATGAACATTAAAATGTTTTAAAAACTTTGACCATTCTAATTTTATAAAAATGGTTTAACAACGCTCGAGGGCGGCATTGAATGCGGGACCCGCGGCGCCGAGGTCAACTTCTAACGTGTTATTAAGTTCACATAATGAATAAATTAAAAAATCATTAATTGTATAATTTTTGTATGAAACTTTTACGAAATATTAAGCACCAGCAAAACGTTCAAATATCGCTCGCAAAGAATGTTTCTTTAATAATGTAGAAGAGAATATCGATAGGGGAATGGATAAATAGATGAAGAAATTGAATGAAGGTAACTCATAGGTACTTATAAAAGTGCCATAGCCTGGCGAGTTAACACTCAACGTATTAATAAGGAAATTTTAATCAATTATAGATTGTTATAAATGAGCAAAACGTTGTGCTGATGCTGACCTTTGAGAAGAATAAAGTCAGGCAGATGCTAATAAAGGTGCCTATCACAAATGTTTTTAATTTATAGGAAAGTATCAACAAATAGTATCGTAGTAAAATGTAGTGTACGCGTGTAATATTAATTAAAACATCTTTACATATGGTATTATTTTACATAAATAATTATATCATTACATTATAAATTCATATGGTATTAGTGACAGAAGGCAGTTATTAGTTACCTAATCTGTAATTTGTGGTGTTACCAGCGCAAAGTAATAAGTTCCGCTCAAAAAATAAATGTGAAAATAAATTACATTTTAAATGAAATTACTTTTACGGTTATGTGAGTTGCTTTAACTACATTTATGATTTAACATGTTAGCTTAAACTGTTATTAAAAATTACTGCATTTGTTTCGTTCACTAGAAACGAATTAATTGTATGAAAAATGTTAGATTAGCATATGAAAAATCTCAGCGTAAGTACTTTCGATTTGTTTTGTATTATATATAATAATAATAATAATAATAGCCTTTATTGTTTTGTATTATTAATTACTTAATAAACATAATCTCTTTAGTATAGCACTCGAGAGCTGCTACGAGCACTTCTTGTCATTGACCATTACAAGCTGTTCATAAACATCCCTTTACGAAACACGAAAAAAAAAAACACTAAGAGTATTTTCTCGGCATCTTGTTGCGTACGTTTTCGAAAGCCAAAGCGATATAAATTATAAGGACTGTGAACACCGTATGCGATGCTAACATTTCATTGTCACTATTACTGTTCAGGGTTTTTGTATGCGTAGATGAACATATACTTTTGCTACGAGTAAGATATTACTGTCATATAGTTTAGCTTTAGCATCGCCTTGTAGTATGAAAGGACCTTGCTGAAAATTATGTGATAGAAAAACCTAAAACGATAATTCAATTGATTACGACCGCCCGCGTCATTCAATTACAAAATGCAGTTGATTAAATCTTTGATAATTACAAATACCTAAGGTAAAGAATAGATGCAAATAGATAAATTATTCATATCTCTTGGGTAAACCCAAATGATTATTCGGAGCCTATTTAATAAAAACAGACAGTCAAATCCTTCCTCTTTAACCCTAATGTATGTTTTTTATTGCGCCCTGGAAAGTATTTAGGTACATATAACATAAAAAAATTGAAAAAAAATCGTATAAAATAGGTATTTATTATAAAAAATGTGAAAAAGCATTCAATATATTTATTATCTATGGTCGTCAAAGTGCGTTCGGAAACATACCAGACGATTTCAATAAAATAACGTAAAACGTGGTATGGATACATTTGGCAACATGCATTTAAGGGTTAAAATAGTATAGATAATAAATCTCCAACTGGCGTGGTATTGCGTAATGTTGGCAGCAATCATTCAACGTGCAACATAACAAAAACTTGCCTTACAAAATAAAAACAAACAATAAGTTGTTATAACTACCCTTGACTTGAAATTCCCTCGCATTTAGTACGTGACAATGCACCTTGTGTGAGACGTTAATAAGTATTGTTTCCGAAAACATTTGATACAAAGTTGGCCAGAAACAATTGAATGATGATTGAAGTCATAACGAGTTCGTTGGTGATTGTTGCGAGCGCGGACTTCCAAACTGGATGTTAAGCAAACATTGTTCGTTGTAATTAACACAATTTTACACCTTTTAAAACTTCCATAAGTGAGTTTCGGCGCGCTAATTGGATTTAATTTGTTGCCGTGTGTGGTCGATGAGAGGAAGTCATCGATTTGATACAAGTTATGAGCGGTTAGCGATTTAAGAATTAAATTAAAAATGAAGTATTAATTCTATAAGGTATGGGAATACAGAAAATTTCCGTCATATTCAAGTACTGTTGTGATATTTTTTTCTTTTGGTATTTTACATACTAGTTTGTCCGCAGCTCTAGAGAAAATTCTGCAAGGCAATGCAGAATCTAGAATTTAAATTTATTTAAGTTTGTTTGCTCTTGTTTCAACATTGTGCGTTCCACGAGACGTTCACGCTAATTATCTCGTTGTCGAATTGATAACACTAAAAATGGAAATGGTCCAGGCCTCTTAGCCAAATTTTGGCACGTTTTCTCATACGCATTAGCAACATTTAGGATTCGCCGCCAATTCTATTATGCCACGAATGTGTCTTTGTTTACACAATAGAAACTCCAGTCTGCTGATATTTCGTAAAAGAATTTTTCACACGTTTCACATCATTACTTCAATCTAGATCTAGAACAATAGGATGGGAGTGGTTTTGAAAATTACCAATGCTGTTATTTTAACAGAAAATACGTATTATAATGTTTTCTGCTATAGACAATGGTTTGTAAATAAAGAAATTACCGTTAAAGTATTTTACGGATAAGTATAAGATTTGATAGGTATTGCCCGCTTCCGCTTATAACTTGTACCGCAGTAAACGATGTTTCTTATAAATTAACAGAGGGCCGCGATATCATGAGCTAGTTGTGTTATCACGATGGTACGGGTCCGTAAATTTGTTACGTCGTGTACGTGTTGGTTGGTGCAATTAGCGTGCAATCCCAGCTCCAGCTCCATTCCACCACGATGCGCCGCATTCAACCGTTTCTCTCATTACAATTTTACAGTTTCTTTTGACGTAACTCGTAAATAATTGCACAAATTAGTAAAGCGAGTAATAATGATTCCACCAATTAGATTTTACGACACAGTAGAAAATAGCTGAAGTCTAATAAGTCTTTCTGTCGTATATTGCACGAATAATGACAGTCGGGACACTTGTCACTTTGACAGCTGTTAAGGTTGATTTGGCGCGAGCAGCCGCGAGTCGCGAGACGCAATGAGGCAAAGGTTCACATCTCCATGCAGCCGCGTGTACGAATCAAACGCTTAGCATAAATCGACGATAAAGGGACTTAGTGCAGAGGTCGCGCGTGAGCTAAATACTGCTCGCCTGTTTTACTGACGAACCATTGTCATAGTTGTGATAATAATGTTATCTATATTTCGTTTGTAATTTTTTTTTCAAACACAATGTAATTTAGAGGTGACAATGTGGTTTTTTTTCCAGAACTGTGATAGTAACAGAGAGAATATTCATGTATTTCAAGTGACGCCTGAATTGAAAAAAGAAAATAAAACCGTAATTGTCTCGTAGAAGATTCGAGCATCAGTTTATTTAACCAATATAAAAGCCTAATCACCACTCGAAAACTACTCGTCGTCGAAAATGAATTTCGCTCTCGCAAAACAGACGTCCGTTCAGAAATTGAACTAATTGCGAAGGCAGCGTAGCACGTCGAGGGTTTTCGAACGTACCGACCGAAAGAACGATGGCGTCCAATGAATTTTTTTTTGTTTTAATTATCGTATTCCCTGCATTTAAGAGCGCTTTTAATTCGAGTGCGCTCGAATTTAGTGAGGGGAAGATAAAAAAACAAATGAATCCGTCGATTTTATTTTTCTGAATACGTTAAAGGCTTCTCGTGAATGAGTTTTAGATTCGCATGTTCATTTGATTTTTCAATTTGTACGAATTAAAATCAGAAGTTTTTAATCAAAATTAATTCATTCAATTATACAAAGACGTCATAAGTGGTATTAAATTAAATATATGTGTAAAATATTAATAGAGACTGCCGAGACGGGTAGGACATTCACCTAGACGCCCACTCAGTATAACATAATAAACTACGAATGTCAAAGATTATAAAAAGTGACTATCTTTTGCCCGCGACGTCCGTTCTTCCAGGACATATTCTATGTTCTAAGGTATACGTAATTAAAAATACCCTTCCAATATTTAAAATACCTACCGTAAGTCTAATACCTATGACCACTATTGAAATATTGTAGGCATATCAAATTACTAGCCGTTCCCTTGCGGCTTCATTCGCGTGATATTATAAATTTTTTATTTCATTGTTTACCTACATTTGTCAAATTATCAATTGCAAATGTCAAAATGACATGACATGACCAACCATGGCAATCTTGCTACTTTGATGTTGGCAGCAACTTATGGTCTCTTTCCGACATTCGGGCTTTTATCCAAAATATTTACCTCCTAAGTTTAATGGCGTGAAAATATATAGCCTAAAGCGTGACGTAAGTGTAGGGCTTTTTATTAAAAAAAGAATTATTCAAAAATGTGTTGTAATTGCTGATATCTTACGCAACAAAGAGGCGTGTGTTTACGCTTTATTATATTAGTATAGATTGGCACGCGCGATTATTATTGTTTAATTGTATTGTGATTTATTCATATTTTACTTAATCTGTATTCTATTACATCTATCTAACGCATCAATGTCGTATTAAAATATTACATCCTGTAATTGTTACTTAGTTTATACTCTGTCAATAGTTTTTTTTATAAGTAGCTAGATATTTAAAATTGTTCTAGAAATTGTTGTTGGGGTATTTTTGAGTTTTTTTTTTAATTAACTGGACGATTATTTTTATTTTAAACTGGATGTCGCTTACAAATTCGTCCGGCTGAAATTAAAAAACTAGCATGTGCAATCTGGCTGTAATCTGTCCCTGTTTTCAACTTAATTCAGATTTATTAAAGCCTCAAATACTTCGCTTCGTGTCGCTTACAATCTAATAGACGTGAAAGGAAATTGGAAGCGTGGTCTTATCACTTAAAACGCTGTTATTTTAAATAGCGTTTCAATATTCGGCCGTTAATCATTCCGAAGTTACGTGTTAACAGTACCGGTTTTAGCACTAGTGTCCTAGCCGAGATTACAACCATGTCCCCTTTCTTAGCACTTTCGTGTAATCAGGATTATGTGAGACTGTGCGACTTCTTGGCGCCCCTTTCCGTCCAGTGCCCTGGGCGTTTGCCCAACCTCGCCCTACCCTAATGCCTGCCCTGGCTGTACAAAAACCATTTTTTTTCATCTAGTATAACATATTAAATTACATTTGCAGAAGTAACACAGTTTTGAATCTCCCTAATCTATCATACTTATATAATATTATAAATGCGAAAGTTTAGATGGATGGATGTTTGTTAGAGTTTGTAGCCTAAACTGCTGAACCGATTTTGATGAAATTTGGTATAGATGTAGAGAATAGTCTGGAAGAACACATGGGCTACTCACTTTTGTTTTTTTATTTCCACGCAAACAGAGTCGCGGGCGACAGCTAGTCCAAATACAAATGTTTCTTCTGTAACTCAAACAATAGCTCGGATAAATCGATCGATACTCGTCTGTCGACATGTCGCAGCACTAGTTGTATATATGATACCGTGAAAACATGAATACCGTCCATTTAGAATGTGCCCAGCAATTTTTTTAAAAAGTCACTTCATTCATCATAACCAAGTTCACTGTCTCCAACGAGGGGCTCGGAGCATACCCTAAGTTAGAGCGTGACTGCCAAATTTCACCGTGATCCGTTCAGCTGTTTAGGCTACAAACTCTAACATCCATCCATCCATCTAAACTTTCGCATTTATAATATTAGTATGAAGTATGATATAATAATAGATAAGAGGAAATTCGAAAATCGTAAATCACATTGGGACATGGTGGAATGGAATTCGAACCCAGGACCTGTAGATTACAAGTCAAGTGCTTAGACCACTGAGCCACCGTCGCACTTAAGACGTCACATTTTGCGCAGTATTGATAGTACAATCAATGAAAACTTTTACAATTTCTAATATGTCTAGGTAGAGGCGCACACGATTTACCGGCGACATATAAGTTGGCAATTCGAATGCCGGGGCCCGCGCTTGCCTCCGATCCAGAATATTTACAACGATATGCACGTAGCAAGCGCGTGCCCGTTGTATTGGCGCGAAAAGTATAGATTGATGAGATATCGATAATGGCAACCCTAAACAATATGAATACTAGCAACCCTAGAAAGACAAAAAAAGTGCAAACGAAAAGAAAATAAAGCGCATTATTTATGTAAAGTACCAATATATTTAAAAGTTTTATGACATCAAAACAAAGTCACTTAAATTTTAGTAAAATGCAAATTTTAAACAAAACTGAAGCTTTAAATTACTTTTTATAAGAAAATATCTTACGAGACTAAAACCTACGCAACTTAAATTCAGAGTGACTTTGGTGATTTTACTTAATATGCTATTTTGAAGGGAAAATAAAGTTTCTCGAGGGTTCTTCGACCGTACGAGATGGAGCCTTCATCGTTATCATCTGAATACTCTTGGGCATTTTCTATACTAATATTACAAAGAGGAAAGATTTGTATTTTTGTATGTATTGAAATAACTCAAAAAACTACTGGGCCAATTAAAAAATTCTTTCACCGTCAGAAAGATAATTCATCTGTGAGTAACATAGGCTATATTTTATTTCACGCGAGCGAAGTCGCGAACAACAGCTAGTATGTTATAAATTACGCACAGGAGTAAACTGGTAAGTGGATATAATTGAACATGTGGAATAAATAGCGTCTTCAGGACAGGGTTTTTATAGTCTTGATTTAAATCTTTTACTAATATAAACTAGCTTTCGCCCGCGACTCCGTCCGCGTGGAATTAAAAAAAAAACAAAAGTGAGTAGCCTATGTGTTCTTACAGACTACCCGCCACGTCTATACCAAATTTCATCGAAATTCGTTTACCCGTTTCGGCTACAAACTCTAACAGACGCCCATCCATCCATCGCTGTCGAACGGAATAAATAGTATCCTATGTCCGTCTTCTGTCTCTAAGCTACCTCCTTATCAATTTTCAGCCATGTCGGTAAAGCCGTTCTTGAGTTATAAATAGTGTAACTAACACGACTTTCTTTTACATATATATAGATGCGAAAGTTTAGATAGATGGATGTTGGTTAGCAGTTTGCCGCCCAAACAACTGAATCTGAAGTGTGTCATAGACGTACAGCATAGCCTGGAAGAACACATAACCTTACTCGTACTTTTGCGGACGGAGTCACGGGCGTTAGCTAGTACTAAAATATTTGTAAAGGATTATAGAGATTCAACTTATTAATAATATTTAAAGGTAAATAAGTCTCCTTTGTTCTTAAATTTATAATAAGCAATGTTATTTCCGCAAGGTTTGTTTCTCGTGTGTAATTCGAAATGAGAAAAAACTTTCATTAATATTTTATTTAATCCAATCCCAGAACAAAGCAAAGAAGAAAACTAAATCCAATTGTTCTACAGAAGTATTTCGCTCACACAGTCTTGCAATTAATGTTTAATTTGCATAATCAAATCTTTAATGGCGTTTTTTTATGTTGTCATAGACTAACAAGCTATATAAAGAATGTAGAATATACAACGTAGACTAGATAAATGTAGATAAAATTCGATGTTTTTTTTTCACATTTTTACGAATATTTAACCGAAATAAATCATATTTTATGTTCATAATTATGTAAATGGTATTAAGTTAACCAAATATTATATTAAAATTATGATTATTTGTTTTTGTAATATGATACTTATTATTTAAATTATTAAAAATCATTTCCATACTCAAATAACTTAAAAAAGGCAAGGTCAGAACAGTCGAAAATTATTCATGTATTTAAAGTGTTAAAGTTTGCTTGTTATCTTATTAAAAACACCGAATGCAAACCTACAGTTCCGTTATCGGCGCAGCGTTTAAAACATTACTTAATTAACATTCCCGCCACGGCCGGTGTTATTTAGTGACAATTACCGCCTCAAAATACCGGTCAACAAGTTTTCTTACGTTCGGAGGTCAATTGCTCTTTAATTTTAAGGTTGACGACCGTTTATTTGTAATTTTGTAAACAGGAAGTATGTCTCTTAGATGATTTACTTGTAGGTACAAAAGAGCTGTTATTCTTTGGCTAATTTAGTCTTTGATGATAACTGTCAAATGAATCGAAGTTAATTTTTTTGGAGGGAAAAAGTTGATTTTTTATATTTTAGCTGCTATTCTATATTATATTAAGATTTTATGACAATTTCAAGTTAAATGCTAGTGATGTATTTGTAGCTTCACTTTATAACTTATCTAGACTGCCCTGAATACTGGATGGCACCGAAGTATAGCTTTGTTGTAATTTAGATATTATATATCGTATCATATAATATTGGTGTACTGTATGCTTGTGACGTCCGCTTCCGTCGGTGGCTCGGTTACGACTGCCTTGCTGGCATGACGCCATAGTAGTAAACTGTGGCCATACACTACAATTGGTATAGACGAAATTAAAAGAATAGGTTATACGACAAAAAAACTAACTATAAGATGCGTGTTGTCGGATTTCAACAGACTTCAAATTAAAATTAGTTTATGGTCGGTTTCCTAGCGACGTTTTACCATTCGTTAGTGTTTTTGGTTCGATAAATTCAAATGCGTTTCCGAACTACGTAATTTAACTTATACTTAGTTAAAACTTAAGTCAAATTAACGCTAATGAATCTAGAGTAATTTTATTTCTTACTAATATTATAAATGCGAAAGTTTAGATGGATGTTTGTTAGAGTTTGTAGCCTAAACCACTGAATGGATCTCTATGAAATTTGGCATAGGCGTAGAGGATAGTCTGGAAGAACACATAGGCTACTCACTTTTGTTTTTTTTAATTCCACGCGGATGGAGTCGCGGGCGAAAGCTAGTGACTAAATAAGTGCGAACTTCAGAAACCCAGCATTAATATTATAATTGAATTGTGAAAAGGTCTAGTTTGATACTAAACAATATCAACAATAAACATTTGCCAAATAAGTTTGCGCAAACTAACATTTTTCCCTTTCGAAAGTTGGTGTTTTCGTTTCACTAGCAGTTAAGATGGAATGATAAAAAGGGCCCGTTGTTTCCGTATCTAGGACGAAGATTATATTTCGTTATTAACAAGGCTTCGTTCTTTGAGCATCCCATTCGCCCTTGCTAGGTAAATATTCCTTATTAGGGTGATGGTACACCGAGCACAATTAGTCTTACATTAACATTTAAACATTGTAAATTAAGAATTCTCTTAGTTACTAATTAATTAATATGGCTTACAAAATGTATTCTCACAGGTATATCAACCATTAATATTATTGAATTACAAAAAACTCAACATTTTGAACACGTGTCATGCTAAAGCAATTTTTAAATGAAAATAAACGTTCTGTAACAAGTCAATGAGACTGAACTTGTTAAACATATTTAGCTAAGTGTATCACAATCTTTAGTTAGAATTCGGTACAGAAAAGCAAAATGTTTGTTCCCTTTTTTCATGACGGCAAGGAATAAGCGGAAGATAATTATTCCCTCACGCTCCACCGGAAATAAGGGAAAAGGGGGCGAATTAGGCCGCGTTTATAGTTCAGAACGTAGCATACAAATTGCTGACTAAGATACGCATATAGTTTTCCCGCGCGTTTAGCGTCCATCTTACCCGCCATATTGTTAAAAGCGTTGATAACCTCAAATATTTTACCTACGTTAAACTGGTCTCTTTTATTTCTTTGTTTTATTTTTACAATAAACTACTATTACTAATTGAAATAGGACCGATAAAATTATAAAAAACAAATTATTGAACAGTGTATTGTGAAATAGAATTAAATTGGCTTTTGTTAGTAGTGTTCGTAGCAGCATAGCTACGAAAATGCTACGTAGCTTTCAGTAGGCTCTAAAACACGTCGTAGACAATAACTTATAGGTTATTAAATGAGAGTTAACCAGCTTATCAGCCTTTATAAATATATTTGCACGACTATCACATTACTTCTTATAGAGTACTAAAACATAATGGTCTCTCCCTTGTTTGACGGACCTGTAAGATTATAGCTTTCGCCCGCGACTCCGTGCGCGTGGAATTTAAAAAAAGAAAACTAAGTAGCCTATGTGTTCTTCCAGAATATCCTCTACATCTATGCCAAATTTCATCGAAATCCGTTCAGCCGTTTAGGCTACAAACTCTAACAATAATCCATCCATCTAAACTTTCGCATTTATAAAATTAGTAAGATTGCTTCTTTAATTATATGCAGTATGATAAGTAGATTATTGTACGCATAACGCAATAGTTACAAATACAAATTGCACCACACTGCCCGGATATTCCGCGCAATGTCCGAAAAAATAACACGCAACGATTTTTTTACGTAGTGTAGCCAACCACTTATAAAATTCTAAGGCATATTACAATGTAGAACAAACGAAATTAAGTCCTATCTTTTAAAATTCTTAAAATTAATTTAGATTAGGAAATGGTAAGTGAATTAAAAATATTAATTTTGCGGTCTTCTATATTTAACACACAGTGCTACATAACATACTTGTTCTGTGTTACTCCACGCTGTTGATTGGTTGTCTTCATGTTTGATCTGGTTGGTATGACATTCGACTTTTTTACGAGAAGGGAGCAAAAAGAACTCGAAGATTGTGATCAATACAAGAAGAATCTTTATATGCATTGTTCTAAAATCTAATATAGATAATACCAAA
Organism: Papilio memnon; assembly: GCA_003118335.3. Taxonomy (NCBI): domain Eukaryota; kingdom Metazoa; phylum Arthropoda; class Insecta; order Lepidoptera; family Papilionidae; genus Papilio; species Papilio memnon. Next base: position 6,192,774 of record LD688989.1, read on the forward strand.
TTAAAACTACTGAAGTAACTGAGTCGAACAATTCCACTATGTCTGGATCCCAAGCTTAGTTAGTTGGGACGTCTTTGTACAGACGACGTAAGTTCAACGACATCTACCGACCGATTGTGATCTTCGTAAAATTGTAATGGGGTCTAGGCAGATTATAAGAAGTCTAAATTGTGCACTGAAAGAATAATAGTTTTATATGTCCTTCGTGAGTTTAAATTGTCGAATTCCAATCGTCACGATAAACTTGTTTGCAAGCGCCTGTTATCCTGCTGGAGATATTTACTAGCTGTCTCCCGCGACTCCGTCCGCACGAAATTAAAAGAAATGGTTCAGTAGCCTAAAGGTTCTTCCAGAAATTTGTTTAACTATTTAGAAGATACCTTCTAACAAACATCCATACAAACTTTTGCATATATAACGATAATTATTACTGTTTCATATAAATTCTGCTGTCTTTTGTTATTACGTTGTTGGTACATCGTGTTCCAAATTCAAATTTGAATTTAGAAGCCACAAATTTTTCTGTCGCCGATGAATGCGATATTTTACACCGGTTCAGTTCGTATTTTATCTAAAAGTGAACACTTACATAAAATAAGACCCAAAAATATGTTGATTAAAGTGAATAAAAGATTTCAGGGCTTGTAAATTTAAAGTTAATCCAATATCGGGCGCCACCTGGCGGGCCTCGGAGCAACAATTTGAAGAGTCTAATCTCGTAAGAGACTGCATCAAACTTTGTCAAATTACGCTTGAAATCCGACGTTAAAGGAGATTGTAATGATTAATTTTTGGATAAGGATAAGGTAATTTGACTATACTGTTTTTTACTGTTAAAATGGGAACTTGGTTCATTTTACATAAGACAGTCTCAGAGGTCACTTGTAGACGGTTACTTTTTTATTCCTTTTTTTTCTCTACGCAGAATGTGTTGTTCGGCATTTAGATAGACTTGTCTATGGAAGCACTTGGTCGAGGGTACATAAAATGGCTCCACAATTTAAAGACTAAAGACAATATTATAGTACTTAGGTACTAAGAGAGTGGGGTAGGGCAGCTCGGAAGCGGGTATCTTATATCAATCTGGCAACACTTGTGATGAATGTCTCTCCGCTTTTAATATCTCTTTTTATTGCCTCCGCAAGTTTCCCATACTACAGGGTTGATACGTTGAACGTAATTACGAATGAAATGTTATTTGGTACTTCGTTAATTGACAGTAATTAAATAATTTGTTTTTCAAATCATAAAATAACAACTAAATGTTGCTTATTATTAAAATACTCGTACATTTGTTTTTTTGTAACTTCCCTGTTTTCTGTGATCGGTTTTTTGTAAAGGGTCAGTTGCTTATATTTTATCCTTAAATTAAAATGTGATATAAAAAATATATCGGCAATTATTTTTATTATACCTGAGTTTGTTTTTTAAGGAAGATTGTTCTGGACTGTAATCGAAGAGATAAAATATAAATATTTTTTTTTAAAGTGTCAACCCTAATCGTAGAGAGGTCGTGTCCGTGTTGCCATGTTGTGTTTATTCGCTGTTTACGGGCGTTATTTCTCGTTCAGTTATGTTTTATTGCATTGTTATGATAGTTTGTTTTTCGAGATGTATTTGTTTGAATACGATTGGCAATGCTCATGGCTTGTTTGTTTCGAAAGAAATACGATAACCTTCAAATGATAACTAAAGTGATCTAAATTAATAAAAATGTTTTTAAAAAATGTTCTCAAACAATGTCCAATATATCTTAATATCAATATTTTAAAATCACCCACGATCGTAACCCAAATTGAATTTACGTTCATTGGCAACTCAATCAGTGTCTGCCCACAGAAACGGACGGCTTGATTAATTTAGCATTGTTAAATCCCAACCCTGACCTCTACATCAGCACTGAATTGACTAAGTTATTAAAACTTTCGTGAGATATACGATGAAGGAAAACGTGATGAAACCTACACATATCGGCGAAGATATTCAAAGATATGTGTGAAGTCAACCCGCAGTGGGCCAGCGTGGTTGATTAAGGCCTATTCACCCCTAACTTAGGGTAGGCTCCGAGTCCATTAGTGGGGACGTGTAGTGAGCTGGTGATGATGATGAGATATTATACCATATTAATTACTAGCTGTTCATG